>LJIJ01005565.1:0-11519 GCA_001718145.1 Orchesella cincta
GCCCTGATTAACCCGATTTGCGGCCTACTCAGTGGCGAAATCAACTTGTGAGACACCGTGTAGAATTTCAAACAGTAAATAAAACAGAAAGAGAGCTAAAAACTGAGCTAATATAGAACAAAGTCACTCACCTCTACTATCAAATTTATTGTTATATCAAGAGTGGATTTGTATTCTTTAACGTTAATTTACAAATGCAGAAAGTTAACTCACAAAATAAGTAAATCGAGAAGAAATTCATTTTCGGTGCACAACATTCTTGCTAAACTGAGGCTTTAATCAAAATACTGACAATAACGGTCTTATTTTTAGGGGTTAAATAATATAAGCAAGCGTTGGCAAAGGTTACTGATTAAACTGATCAGTATAGAAATGGTGAGTAAGAAAGGGCTCTTACGCGATAGTTGCTTCGGGTGAACATTGTTAATAATTAATCAAACCATACGGGCTCTTGTTTGTCCTGTTCTTTTGTCTCGGAAACTTTTATCTCGGCAAGGATCGGCTTGAAAAGGGTATCCAATTATCTTAAACCTTAAAAGAATTAACTTGCTCAAGAAAAACTCTTTACTTCACAGACAAAATGTGAAATCAGAATTATCTTCTTGCGAAACGATTGTAAGAGAACTAGTGATCCCCTTCAAGGATTTCAGGTTAATCATCAACACTGGCAGCGCTGGTACTATTAACAACCCAAAACAGCAGGTCGGGTCAGTATTATTTAAAAGGCCTCAGGTTACACGAAGAGCACCGAAATGGAATTTCTTTCTCGGTCTTATTGGTTATAACTTTTCTTGGTAATAACGAAGGGGAATAACAACCACTCTTTGATATACAAAAATTGATAGTAAGGTCGTGATTTTTGCTAATTTAATAGCCAGTGTTTAGCCTCTCTCTGGTTTTATTTACGTTTTGAAAATTTCTACACGGATCTCACAAGTGATATCGCCACAGCGTAGGCCGCAAATCGTAATCAGGGGCTGTGGCGGTAGTGTGATTATTAAACGGTAGTAAAAACAGTAATTCTTATCAAAAAATTTCGGCTCTTCACGGACGGGGAGGAGAAATTTGAAAAACACCTCAGTTCGGTTCGCTAAGAACTGGCGTTCTTCAAGCAAGAACTAGCCAGAAATACAAACTTCTAAAGAAGTTTTTGTTGTTTAAAAACGCAAAAACGATGCTAAAATCTTTGAGGACGCATAGTAGAGACGAAGATTTTTCAGATGATTTACTGTATCTCTCAGAATGCAATAAAGTAAACATATGTTACAAACATGAAATAGCGAGTATATAATACAGTTTTTTAAATAGATTTTTTGCCTTCTACTTTGACGGTTGTTTATTATTTTCAATTAATTCATATTTGCTGTTCAGTTGAAGATTATATTATCCCGTGTTTAGAGCAATCGTGTCAAAAATTACTGAATTATTAATAGGGAAAGAAGGATTGCAAGTAAAAAAAATTTGGATTTATAAAATCAATTAATTAAACATACTGCCACGATGGTTAAATTCAGCACAAAATATCAGCGTTTCAAAATGTTTTGAATAAATACCAGTTCTTCTTTTCTGTTTGGTCCTCTTTCTATCATACCGGCAAATAAAAATGTAGTAATTTAAAACTGAAATATTTAATAGTGCATATGTTAAAAGCACAACAGTAAAGCGTACCTGCTGGACGAAAATAACAAATTTATATTTTATCCCAAACCACCCAGATGTTTTGTGCAGATTTTTGTAACTCCTATTTTGTGCTCGACTACATCACCAGATTTCAAAGGTGTATCCCATTTTGCCATTATGACTGGAATTCTCAAGCCATTGGCATGATACATCATTTATATGTAGAAATATATGATGAAATCGGAAAATGTCTTGTAGTTTGTATTCACATGGAGGCTGGGGTATATAATAGTTTGGAAAAACCACAATTGAGAACTAAGTTTTTAATACTTTTTTGTGCATGGTTGTCACAAAGCTACAAACTCATGTTGATTGATCACAGTTAAAAAACACAGTAAGTCTCAACTTTCACTAATTGCCGTGTAAAATACTATCGATTTTGGGTAGAAGGTTCCATACTGTCGAGCCAAAAAAGAGTTCGCGTTCGAAGATTTAATTGACAATTTTTCACCCAGTTAAAAACCGATATATGTACCTGGTAAATTACAACCGGCATACAGAATAGAACAGTACGTCACATCGCATAAGAATACATAACGAGTAAGAAGGTGATGATGATGAGGAAAATAAGACGGAGTAGGAAGGATAGTATGGAGAGTGAAGAATTAGTATCGGGAATGATACTACCAGGAAGGATAGTTTTAGATAAAGAAATAGTACCGGGACTGGTACTACTTGGAAGGATAGTTTTCTGGATAAACAAGGAAATATTTGAAACAAGGAATGAGGAATTAAACGAGGAAGAACAAGCAAGTTCTTACAATTATTTTATGCTTATTATCATCTTTTTCCAATCACTAAAAAGCATGAAAGTTCGTCAAACATGCTTTGAAGTTATATTTCAGACTGCAAAAAGAAAGTATACACAACTTGACTTGACAAAAACTGACTCCATCGTGCATCCTAAGTTTTTACAAAGTTTTTAATCTTTTAATAATGTAACCAAGCCAAGAGCCAAGTACAGGAATTACCGAAGTACCAACCTAAAATTGCAAGTGAAGTCCTCGTTTCTTTCAATTTTTATCGTGGAGGAACAATTACCCTGAGAGATTTAGCAAAGCACCTTGAGTTGTGCACTTGTACCTTTTATGTGAATAACTCTGGTTGGAAGTAGGAACTGTTTTAACAAAAATGTTTTTGGTGGATGTAATAAAAATAAATGAGCACCTTCGAGCGAGTCTAGGCCCGTATCCCGTAGGACCGTTTGCCGCGAAGGTCTGTTTGCCCGCCGTACCGTTATCCCGCGGATCTGTTAACCCGCCTGACTATTAGCCGCTGTACTTTTACCCCACTTGATAGTTAACCCGCAGGGAAGTTAGCCCGAAAACATTTTACCCGCGGTAAAGTTAGCCCGCTTAACAGTTATCCCGCGGTTTGGTTAGGCTTATTACTTTTGAAGTCATTCATGCTCAACATTTTTGGAAATTTTAGTTCGCCATAAAGAATGCATGGGGAAAATTTGTAAATTCGGGTTTCACTCACTCAAATAGACAATTCGCATAAAATCTTTTATGGATTGACCTGAGACCTGGCAGACACATTCTTTCTTCATGAGTGTCTGAACAACTTCATTAGAAAACATTTCAGTAAATTTCCTCTGGAGGTCAGGTATAAAGTTTGAATTTTCCAAGTGCGAAATCGTGGGTTGAAATTTTCGCAGTCATTTTATTTCAAATTTCTAATACTTAATGGAGCCATTTTTACAGGGCTAAATCCATTGTAGTCCCCATTATTGAACATGCCACACTGGCATGCTAACCAATTTCTTTTGAAAACAGATGCATTTCTCAGCACTTTTAATAGGTTTCGAATTCAAGTTGAATTATAATTACTATGTCAAAGAATTCGTTACAAAAATTACTCAGACGTAGGTAAAAACCACATACTTCTTCCAAACCTATAGTGATTCGTCATTTTGGGTGTTTAGAATTTGCATGGTAAAATTTTGAAAATATAGTAAGTAGTTCATTGGTAGTTAATGTAGAACCAAACTGCGGGTTAACTGTCATGCGGGCTAACTCTACCGCGGGTAAAATGTTTTCGGGCTAACTTCCCCGTGGGTTAACTGTTAAGCGGGTTAACAGCGGTTAACAGTACAGCGGGCTAATCGTCAGGCGCCGTTAACTGATCCGCGGGATAACGGTACGGCGGGCGCAAACGGACCTCCGTGGGCAAACGGTCCTTCGGGTTAAGGGCCCGGTAACCCTATCGAGCGCCTATTTCCTAGACTAAACACAGATTATGCAGAAGTCTTTAAAAATTTAAATTTCATGACGCCTGAATTTTTAAAAGTTTCATTGAAGAGTACAAGTTGCAGTTATACTGCATACACTTTATTTCCTTCAGATCGCAATTAGCTGCAAAAGTAAGGAAACAGGAATATCCTTTTTACAAATTTCTAAAAACTCTGGTAACGTGTTTTTGTAAAAAAATTGTTGATTACATTTGTATTCAGAAATGACACACTTGTACTGACAAGAAAAGGTCTCAAGGTGCCTCTCGAGTTTAGCTTAACGAAATAGCGACTCTAGGGTACCTTTGAATGCTGCTAAATACGATGGTGTGTATCGTTTTTTGTAAAACTCACTTTTGGAACTTACATATTAGTTATATAGGGTGGAAGACGTAGGAGTTTTCACGTATTTCCGTTCAATATGGAGCAATAATTTGCTATCCTTAAATTTTGTATGAACTACAGTGTGGTAATAAGTTTTTTTACTAAACAAGTTTTGGGTGCATATTTTAAAAACTTTCCACAGTTTGGCCTAAAAACTCGATAAAGCGAGCGATTTTGCTAGTATAAAAGCTACTATTTATATACCAAAAGTGCGTTTTACAAAAAACTAAGTACACCATCGTGTTCAGCATACAAAAGTACCCCAGAGTCAGCATTTCGTTAAGCTATACTCGAGGGCTCCTCAAGACCTTACCGTGTGAGACGCTTAGACTCTGCACGTGCAGCGAAATATTCGTAACGAAAGCCATGTTCAGAGCAGTTGGGTAAACTTACAAGTTAAAATCCCGCTCTGGAATTTAATCCATATGTCTAACATTAACCAAATAATATCAAATGTTTTAAATCGACATAACCATGAGCTCTCATAAGAGTCATGTCGCTTACTTCTAACACAATCGGCCTAAATTGAAATTTGTAATTTAAGTTCGCAATAAATTCACCGTGTCTATTTGTTCCATCAAAACACTTGACTAGTTTCTCTCAAATATAACGCTGACGGCATTCTAAGCAAGGGAATTGTATTTTACTTTGAGACCTAGTTGCAAATAGGAAAAAGCAACTACGCAGTTTCAGCTGGAAAAGCATCTTTTGAATAATGAATGTGTTACGTAAAATGTTAGGATATTACGTATTGAAACACGAAAAACGAGCCTGAACATAAAATATTGTCAGACACTTACGTAAGTAAGCCAACTCTTTTTGCAACAAGTTTTTCCATGTCGGCTTGAAAAACATTTCCAGAAAAATTACCAGCTCGTTGGGAAAAGTACGTTATAAATTAATGTGTGTCTCAAACATGCGCCAAATGCTCATGTTCACAGAGACTTCATGTCAAGCCAATTTGCTTTACTTGTAACTTTTTTATCGTCGCATTTTAAATAAGTTCACACTTCGTGCGCGAATTTTCGCTCCTGGTGACATTGAGAAACTAACCCTTTCGTTCGCAACACGTCCAAAAATTAACCAGCTTAAAATGCTTTTAAAGGAAAACTTGATTGGTTTTATCAAGCTCCATTTCAAAGAGCTTGAACTTCAAGGCAGCTTTCCATTACGGTTTGGCTCTGAGGAACACCTCGTTGTAAAAGATTGGCGCGAAGTGACACGAGAGTTTGTAAAGACCTGTTTGTACACCGTGTTTACTATCACGCTATGGGCTCAATTTTATTACGAATCCATGTATTTTTCTGTTCCCTTGCTGATTTCATTGGAAAGCCTGGTAATTGCTATTGGCCATCTTACAAACTTAATCACAAAATGGACCATACTAGAACGTCGAGAAGGTTTGGCAGAACTCTTTCGTGTTTTTCTCACGTTTGAAAAGCGTCATTCAGAAAGTAAGTAAAAAGAACAATTTTCAAAGCAAAACCATTATTTCTATAATCTTACTTTCTTGCTAGGTATTTTGGAAACCAACGTCTCAAAAGCGAGCGAAGTCCGGATGATGAAATTGGCTCTAGTTCTTTGTGGACTTGGATATGCCCCATTGACCGCCACATTCATGACATTTTGGAGATGGACGGTACCCTGCAATTCGGCCACGATTGGTTTTTTTCTGATTCCAGAATGTGACCCAAATTCTGATGTCAAATCCGGATGGTCTATTTTGTCTCTGATTTTGCTACTACTTATTTGCGTCATTAATTTCATATTCACAATTGATGGAAATGGCTGTATTGCAATTTTTCTGACCCCACTTTCCATCACCCAAGCATATTGTTTGCGGCGCTATGTTCAGTACGTCACCAAACTTTTAGATGATCAGCCAAAAAACTCTTCTCAATATTTACCTTATTACAGACAGCTTCAGATTTTGAGTCGTTTCTACAATGTCATTCAACAAGATAGACTCGTCGTTTCAACAATCTTTGCTATTGAGGCGGGACTCATTATTTGCTCATATCCTTTGCTCGCTTCAGGCTTTGAAATATCTGCAGCAGAATACGCCCTCTTTGCCGTAATTGTACAGGATACAATTTTGGCTCTGATAATGTATACAACGGTGATGGGACAGTTGTTTGCGGAATCAAAAAATATCCATGATGTCAAAGAGCAGCTCATTTTCAAAGCTGGAACAACTCGTCAAAAGAAGTGGATTGGGAAATATATGAAGTCCTTTTGGCCTCTTAAATCATATCTCGGAAATGTCAATTATGTTGATGAACTTACTCCATTTGTAATGCTGGATTTTTGCGCCAATCAGCTGGTGAGTTTGCTTTTAATGCAATAGTTTCTTGGAAGTTAGATAATATTCAACAAAAATAGTTAGGTATATTTGCATGTATGCAGTTTATTACTTATTGAACAGTGTTCTACAGCATTTAAAAAAGTCTTAGACAAAACTTAAATGTAAAATACGAGGATTGTTTGAAACAGAATGTAATGAGACGTTTTCTGTGGAAGGCTTAATATGTTTAAATATATAAATTATGTAGGTATTCCGCATGAAATTCGGAATGCATTTCAATATTTTCATGCTTGTTGCCCATTTGCAGCTTAGGTACAATAAAGTTTAAATATGACAACTTATTTAGATCCAAATTTTCAAAGTGATTTACAATCGAGGAAATGGTATCTCATAAATCTGCATAAAATTTTCTGCATCATCTAAATCCGATAAAGATGGGAATTTCCATTAAAACCTGGATGTATTTCCCGAAACCTATGTGAAAAAAGGGTCTAGACCTTCGCATGCAACACGTTATCATCATTTGCTTTTTGTTTCTTCCTTAGTAGCAAACTGGCTCTCGCTATCTTTCTCAGGGTACTATGGAATGATTGTATCTTTTAATTTAAAGAATTGAATTGTTTTGCCTAAGAGCATCGGCTTGTGTTTCTCCTTTACCAGAGCTCACACGAGGGTGCTAAAGGCCTGTCTTTAGCAAAAATGTCTGTTATCCACATCTATTTATTGCTTGAAAACAACTAAGTCGTTTTTATTATAGTTATTCGTGCTGAGAACCATGCACTAATCTTTCCAGTCAGAAATACCAGGTACCTAAATATAATTGATTAAATCTTCCATGCTAATGATAAAAACAAACCAAATAACCAACATCCGAAGTTGACTGATAAAAAATCTACTTGAAATTGAGAATTGCTTAGACGGAAATTCTACACACCGTGATAGATTGTCTGTGGTTAGATGCTTAAGATTGATGTATTATTTATTGAATTTCACTGAAGTATGCAAAATAAAAATAAAACAACGTCTTTTATTTTTTAATTAGGTACAATAAGCGATGCAATACATACACACAGGTAGGCAATAATATGAAGCCATGCTTTGAGCCAAGTTTTGCATGTAGGATACTTCTGTTGAAACGTTATTAGCTAGTAAGTATGTATTGTTCTCACATATTCACTTACTCTTTAGTATCATCATTTAACAATCAGCCAAGTATGAAACCCATAATTCGAATTAACATGTGCAATAGTTTTTTGCTTCCTTCTTATAATAAATAGCTGCTCCACATTTTGTCTTCGACGTAACCGGGCATTTGTATTTCCATCCAGAATGACCTTATGAGATTGTAAGGACTTTATTTTCGTAGGAGATGATTTCAATGTTATGACCAGCAATTCCACAAAAAACCTGTACACCAAGTCACCATCAAAATTAGCCAAAGCACGACAATAAACAGAAACTTGGAAATATCAATGGTAGCAGAGCCCGGTGAATAAGTGTCATATAGAATATGTTCTTTTAGCATCTTGTGCCAAATAGACCATTCATTCCATTTGTAGTACATCCCCGACGCAACAAGTCTTTGTAGAGTTTTCTTTATCCAAAATTCGTTTTCAGTTTTAGTCAATAAGCTATATTGCTTTTGACGTATTGTCTGATCAAGAGTGAAGCAACGAAATGAAGGGTTGTACTTCTGTCGGAGATAATGACCTGAGGTTTCTCTATCGTATTTTGAATCAGATGTTGATGAAAGAAACGCTGGTGCGATTTCTTTTTTTGAAATCTCCATCATTATGTCGTTCCACGTAACTTTCTGGTATTTAATTTGAAAGATATTCGTGAACGGCAATTTCAACCTTTTAAATTCGCTAGAATAAGTATCTTCGACTGTGTAAGGCTGGCGCCACTGCTCATAAATGATTTTGTGGCCGCTATTTATCAATTCAATCAGAGTTTTGAACCCCAAGGGTGGTAACTTGACCGTGATAATGCTAGTCAATCCATTAGAGTATATTTGGGACAGGAGAAATCCCATAGCGCAGCTGAAAATAAAATACGCGGTTTGATAGAAGCCCCAAAAACACTGGCAAGGTATCCAAGCCACTCGACAAGAACGTGATAAAAGCTTTTACGATAATTCTTGAGAGAATACAGTGCCGCAAAAACTACAATAGATAGAGTCCCAATCCAGATTCCAAATGTAAATGGCTCATGCCAAACTTCAAGTTCGAGAAAACGTCGTTTTGTGTGTAACATTTTCGTGCAATAATGGATACTCTCCGTGTCGAAAAACTTAAATGGCAATTGATTGACCATGGACAGGAATAAAGAAAACGGATCAAAGGAAACCTCAGGATGGATAAGCTGCGGACCTGAGCTTGTTGCGTGTGGTCGATATTTTTCTACGTTTTTATTGTTAACTTCTGCAAAACTTAAAGTTAGGTTGTGGGTGGAGGCTAGCATGAGCAATACAAAAGTATTTTGCCTGCATCTAAAATGGATTTGGCCTTTTGAGCTAAAACAAGCCTTTTCCTGGGTTTTTGGAGGAATAGAAGTAAAATTAAAAACGTTAGTAATCATTGCAATAATTAATTTGCGGTTCCCATTCCAGAAATAACTGCGATGAACAGCGTAAAGGTCTCGTTGGTAAAATTGAGCTTCAAAGTGAGCAATGGTTTGTGTCGCAAGGGGACAATATCCCCTACAAATTACTGTGGCAAAGGTACTGGTTTTTTCGCATGTTAAATTATGTGAAACCGAAATGATAACTTTTAGGGAGGAAAAAAATTTATAGTACTTGCTCCAGTCCCACTTTGTTGTAGCGACTTCATCTGGAGTATTTACTCTAAAGTACATAAATATTGATCTAGATGGAACCAAAATTTCACAAAAATTTAACACTATTTTCTCTCCAATTAAAGCACGACCGGGTATAGGAAGAAATAGTGGAGAGAGTACTACGTGAAATGTGTTGGAGTATCGATAATCTGCTCTCCTAAAAAATCTTGTGTTGTTTAAAACGACAAGTCTTGAAAGCAGTGATGAGTCAGCATTAAATTGATCTAGTTGGGTTTGATTTCGAAATTCTCCTATTTTATAAAACACTACAACGTATTGTTCCCAATTTTGGTTAATAAACGGAAAAAGACGAGTCAGACAGTTTGCTTCACATGAAAAAATCTTCGAAGTTGCCAAAATGACAACCAAGAATTTCACTGTCAAAAAAAGGCTGCGTAAAGAGGTTTCCATCATGGTTACTACATAGAAATTTACTACAGTTGCTGGGAATTTTTAGAAAATTAAATTTATTTTTAAATTGGAATGTATTTAAATGAAGATTTTAGCTCACGATTACGCGTTTACTTCAATTGTGCACGGCTCAATTCAATGTGACGGGTATCTTATGCTGGGAGAAATAAATGGCTTAGCCAACATTGTACGGAAAGATTTAAAATTTTCACCTAGTGGAATGTGATATGTAATATCTAGAATATTGAATATGAGTTTTAAGCGTCTATACAATATCCGGTAGAAAAACTTACGAGCAAATTACGCCGTGGATCGACCATCGAATTTAACGACTTGTGTTGCAATTCGTAGACACATGAATAACTGATATCCCCTTCCAGATCAAAATTTGGAAACTGATAACTTTCAAAAACTGTCAAGGGACCATGTTCACTTGGAATTTTTACATGCTAATTTGCATGTTTAAAAAACGTTTTTTTAAATTTGAAAATTTGAAATTTTTATCAAAAAGCACAATGCACGGCAGAGGTGCATTTTCAAAAATTAAATCCGTTGCCACGGAAACAAAAATGCTCATTCACGGCTAATATTTTGGATGTAGTGGTTATTCCTAAGTGCCTACAATTTGGGACACAAGTGGTTCAATTTGATGTCCGATCGACTACGTACTTTGCTCGTTAGTCAAGAATAGATTTAATCCTGATAAGAAATAATTACTTTTAAGAATCTGCAGCGTTCACACGTCATATATATATGTAGTGAGACTATGCTACCAGTTTGTTTGCGTGCCCTTCTAAATTGAAGGGAAATTTAACAACTTCCATCGGAAAGTAATTAAGTTGGGAAGTAATTATGTTCAACCGTCAAAATTCAGTGTGACAAAAATATCTACAATCCAAACTGTAATATTTTCTATAAACTAAAACGAATCATATCACACACCATAAAAATTTTAACAAAACTACACTCATTATACATGTAATATTCTAATGAGTGCGAAGCCAGGCAGCTTTCGGGAAAGTCCAAACATCATATTTTTTTTTCGACTTTTATTGTATATCTTGAAAGGTCTCCTGATGTTAGGGGGACACATGTTTTTGTTTAGTCGGGGTAAGTTGAGACAACGGAGCTAGCGCCCTCTGAAGTTTTTTCATTGGGACGCGATTTGCGCCTTTGTTTATGGACCGATTGGCCTGAAATTTTGGCTGGGGGCTCTTTACTAAAATCCTAGGAGCGCTTTTTCAGGATTTTAAAAAATTCGAAATTTTAGCGGGTAAAAAAATTATTCAAAAATCAAAATTTTTTTTGTCGCAAATTAAGTATTGGATCATACTACATAGTACCTAGACATACTCAGACCATATTTACAATTTTAAAATTTGACCGTTAAAAAAATTCAAATATGCGCCAAGCATGTTTCAAATCAAATTGGAGTTTTTAAGCTCAATATTGATAGACAATCACTAATGAAGCATAAAGCAGGAAAAATTATTCAAATCGGTTGGTTAATTTAAGTGTAATTTAAGTTTAAAAATAATTTTCATTTAATTAACTAAACTGTTGCAGATACACTAAAAGGCACTCCAGAACACAATACTGAAGTCAGATTTCAGTTTCAATACTTATCTTCAACAAAAATCGATTTGAATTTTCATCGGTAGTACTTTA
>LJIJ01005566.1:0-11518 GCA_001718145.1 Orchesella cincta
GAGAGATAGAAATGCCACAATATTAAAGCCCTTGTAGCTTATTTAATATTCGTCATAAATTATCTAGCCCTATAACCTTATTCACTTTTTCGTTTTAATGGATTTTGGTGAGAACCTCGCTTCTTCATGTTTGACATATGTTTGTTGCAAGCATATTGTTTACGTAGGTACTTGCAGTACACTACCAGTTTACTAACTTTTGATGCTGAAAAATCAACGACTGCATTTGCTAATTATCGCCGAACCCAAATTTGTGGCCGTTACTACAATTTGTTGCAGCAGGACGTGCTTATTTGTGCTTTGTGGGAACACTTTTTTCAACTTTAATTATTTCTGTATTTGTAATTGTGTCGTTTGTATCTACGATTTCTTTTCCTGATCTGCTGCTTTTTCACTCGGGCTGTTGATGCAATTTGTGTTTAATGTTGTGCTCGTACTTTGTTGCCTCAGTGGAGTCGAATCAAATAATTTCATCACGAGTGTGAAACAACCCTCTTGCCAAGCTGCCAAATCAGAAAAGAAAAGAAATGGATACGAGCATTTATAAGGTCGGCTGCGCCAATTAAGGTTTATGTTGGTTACTCAAACTACTTCGAAACATTGACTCCGCTAAATATTGCTTGCTTTTGTATTGAACAGGCGCACAATGTCGAAAAATGAAACATTGTGCCACAGGCCTCTTTGAGTATGAATTTTATTATCTTCGTTCTTAGATAAAAAGTAGTTTTCTAGTGTAAATTTTGTGCTGGCAGACGATGCTGGCCTCTAAAGTTTCAAAAATGCACCCACGTAGAGTTAGGGGTCCGCAGCCCTTCAAGACCATTGATTTAGTGTCAAAACAAGGTATTTCGTCTCCTACAAGATTTTAGAGAATAACTTCCCCTTAGCCCTTTCCACTATCGTCACATACAGATTGTCAGCTTAATTTTGCCACCCTCAGCTAAGCGGCAGCTGGTCGGAGACCGATCCTATCGCGGCTTGAATAACTGAAAACTAGAAAATTCTGTGGAGACACAACTACTAATAAAAAGAAAACAGACTTTAGAATTATTTATTTTGTGAAAACTTACTGCTTTTAACTTTTTACAACATTAAATCTATGAGCAGACGTGTTTTTATGCAAATTTTAGACAAATTATTGCAATTTTTGAATGCACGAAAAATATTTTGAAGACTTCTAGCCGCAATAGGATCGGTCTCCGACCAGCTGCCGCTTAGTTGAGGGTGGCAAAATGAAGCTGACAATCTGTATGTGACGATATTGGAAAGGGCTAAGGGGAAGTTATTCTCTAAAATCTTGTAGGAGACGAAATACCTTGTTTTGACACTAAATCAATGGTCTTGGAGGGCTGCCGGACCCCTAACTCTACGTGGGTGCATTTTTTGAAACTTTAGAGGCCAGCATCGTCTGCAGCACAAAATTTTACACTAGAAAACTACTTTTGATCTAAGAAACGAAGACACAATAAAATTCATACTCAAAGAGGCCTGTGGCACAACATGTTTCATTTTTTCGACATTGTGAGGCGGCCAGTTTACTCCTGTTGTAAACTATAAAGACTTTGAGGTTTGAAATAATTTTTATGATATACGCAGTTGTAGCTAGCATTGGAAAGTTGGTTTCAATCTGACTTTTTTGACTCTGACCGTTTCAATCTGATGATTTTAAGCACTTTTTCAATTTTTAAGTTGGGTCAAGGGTGATTCGCCGTGAATAATTTTTCTATCGTTAGTATATGTACGATATCACAACTATTTACTTCCCAAAATCGCGAATTTTGCTGCGATATGGTTTCGCACAAGTTGACGATTTGTCGATTGGGTAAGAATATGTATATATTTGTAATAATTTAAAGCCCATTGGAACACTCTAAACCAAGTCATTTCGAAATAATAATCGCTAGTGTGTCACTTAAACCATTTAAATCGTAATCGATTTGTTAGAAAACAGTGTATTTCACAATGGAAACAGAGTCTAATAAATAGTCAAAATCAGCATTATTTATATTGTGTAACTGCATTCTAATAAACTCAACTCCTGATTGGTAAGTTCTAATAAACAGTACCTTTTACACAAAGCTCCTACTGCCTTACTGGTAACGACTTACCTACAAGCCACCTCAGGACTCACACTGACTGAGCACACACAAACAGTATTGATTACAAGTGTATCAAAGTCTATTTTCAGATCTAATCATCTAGCTCTTCATAAGCACTCCTTGAAAAATTTATGTATAGACGCAAAAGCCTACATCACTTCCATACCGTCAACTACGCTTTTTCAGTCGAATTCATTTATTAATACACAAATCAAGTCATGACATTATGGAGAACTCCAGACCCAAATGGAAGCGACTCACTGCGGACATAATCCGGTGCTCTTCAAGCTCGCTCAAGTACCAGATAGTATAGTGAATGAGAATACTAGATATTGAGAAGTGAGCGCAAACTAAATGCTGAAAGTTTACATCAGTCCATCCCACATCCCATCCCGTTATCTTTACCCGCTTAAATTTCTTTTACGGACGATTTTTCGATTATAAAATACGAGCGTCAGCAACAACGTGATGATTTCAGCTGTAGCTGATAAAGAAAGTACATACAAACTATCATTTATACACTTTCAAATGTGAATGTAATCAAAAAAGAAGTTAAAATGATTTACTGCGTAAGAGAGAAAATTTTAGAGTACGTGACGACCTTGCTCTCACATTTACTTCCAATTTCTTAACTCCAGAATGGCAGAGATGCAAATGCATTCTGAATTCAGAAAGTATTTTAGTTCGCAATAATATATTCATTTAAATGTGACAAAATGCAGTGTGCTTTGTCTATCCGCATTCGCTTTACAAGCGTGGGCATTGAGCTACACAAAGCGAAACAGAAGCGCGCGAACAAACCTCTGATTTGACTTTTTTCTCTCTCTCTCTCAGACTTGCACTGAAGTTGCACACAGGTAAACAATATCAAGTTATCAAGCACCAGGCTCTGGATCTTGTTGGCGTGATTTTTGGTTAATAATTATAGAATTGATTTGATTCTCATCACTATTCGCACAAACAATTAGTCATTTAAAAGCTTCTCATTACAATTACACTAAAAACAGGTATGGTTGAAGTTTAAAATTATAATTCTGTCTCCAAATCCATTGGGTTTGATCATTTAAACTAAAACGACAGTTTTTTACTTAATTCATTTCTGAAAATATTTCTTTTCAGTTGAGTAATCAGGGGAGATGTCTGTGTCAACGTTGGAGGCATTGGACAATGCGGAGGGTGAAGTTCTTGATGATATCAAGACAATGGCGGATCTCCACATGAGGTATGATTTCATATGCGACTACTTTGTCGTTTATTTATTTATAGTGTTTATGGTTTAGTTAAGAAACTTTCAAATCAAATGTCTATTTTTTCAGATCTTGACCAAACTTTTGGAGTACTTGCTGGATGGAGACAGAAACGCTGAGCTGAGTTACCGGTTGGTGAACTCCCAATGGAAATCAATTATCGACCACCTCTTTGAGGAAAAGTTGAGCTCCACCTGGCTCCAACCGTTCCCGGAGTTGAAACTCACACAATCATTTTGTGTGAATGTTCCTCCATCAATAGTTCCTGGAAATCCCTTTCCGTTCAAAAGTTTATTTCTCAGAGGTTCTAAAGATAGAAACCTCACTGGGTACCGTATGGACTGGAGGAGTCAGACACCGAATCTCAAGAATGTGCGATCTCCTTACCAGAATTTGCAACAGCATTTGGAGGAATTTGACCATCTTCGCGCTGTACTTTGACGTCTTTGACAGTTTACAAATTGATTTCAGCCTGTTGGCTAAAGTGCTTGGTTCCATGCTTGTTTAAAACGTCTCAGCTTATCGAATGTTGTCCTCGAGCGCCTGTTTCTGTTGGTATCCGACCGCACCACCCTACCCAGCCTTTCTGACATGGAATTGAGTTGCCCGCCAGGTTATCGTCAATTTATTTGCCGTATGTGTGGCTTGTAGCCGTTTACGCCGACCAACTAGTTCGCTTGAATCTCACAGCATGGGAAACGGATTCATTTTTACCGCTGATAAAGCAACACAAGTATCATCTCAATATAAGCACTATGAAAATCTTTGTTGCCACTTCATCGGATGCTGCTTTTAAGAAGGTAAAGGAGCTTAAAGTTCATCAACCCACTCAGGAGTTTTTGCGGCTCAGTGAAACCCCAGCTCTTCAGGATTTCTCAGTGATAGGGTTACCCGAATTCAAAATGGTGATGTTGGGTGATTTGATGAAGTTCATGGCCAGTTGTGGAGATCGGCTTCAGAGTGTCTTTGTGATTGCCAACTGGAGTGATTGGAGAAGATGTGGTCCCGAAGGGGTTTTCGAACACGACCAGCTAGACGAAAAGGTCCGTAACCTGAAGGTCCCTAACTTGAAGACGTTTTCAATCGCATTCCCTGATGAAGACAGGCACAAAATGTTATTGTACAAGAATCTCCTCCCCAATTTCCGAGATTGGAGGGGCTCCAGTTAATTCGTTTTGAAGCAGAAATGATAATGGTGCATCCAGAAGAGGCTGAGGTGGCACTAGAAACCGATGGCGATGATGAAGAACGGTCTCTCCTACAACAACAATTGGCTTCTCTTGCAGAGCAGGAAACTTTAATTCAGGGAGAAATTGAAGCTCTGCTTCTGAGTGAACTGGAGGCGGTAAAGAAAAGGAGGATTGCTGCACAGGAAAGGAGCATGCGTAGTTGTCACTTTCTCGGGGCTGCTGAGAGACGACTCCACTTTCAGCGAAAGGAGGAACAAGCTGCTCTCAAACAACGAATTGAAGTTTACCAGCGAGAAAGGTCTGTACTTCTGCAACGACTCGCTGTTCTCAAGAGAAAAGTCGCGATTGCTCGAGAATTACAGGAGTATGGAATTTGGAGCTGTTGTCCAAAACTCAAGGTCGTTTCAGTCAGCTCGGATAACACAGTTAGCGGGACATCTGCCTGCTGAAAAGAAAGAACGATCGACTCTCATAACTTCTTTCATCATTCAAGTCATTATAGTTTTGTTCCACCGTAGTTTTAGAAACCATTTTAGTTAATTTAAATATGATTT
This sequence comes from Orchesella cincta, assembly GCA_001718145.1. Taxonomy (NCBI): domain Eukaryota; kingdom Metazoa; phylum Arthropoda; class Collembola; order Entomobryomorpha; family Orchesellidae; genus Orchesella; species Orchesella cincta. Next base: position 5,091 of record LJIJ01005566.1, read on the forward strand.
TTGGTGGTGTAAAATAAAGTAAACCCAACCGTACATTTATTAATTTGTAAATGTTCGCTTTCGTATGATAATTATGAGGGTTATTTATACGAAAATAATAAAATGTAAGAAACAGTGTATTTAACATAAAAACAGAAGTCTAATAGTCATAAAAAGGTTTTCTTTGTTTGCAAAGCATCATTTAATTGCATTAACTTCATTCTAGTAATGAGAGGGAACCGTGCTTTTCTTTTCCCTTCATACCGAGGTGTACAATGAAATAAACTTCACGTACACTTTCTTTGCCGGAAGCCCAAATGCAAATTTACCGTTATTCTACCACATATGAAAAATACGTCCAAATGCAGAGAAAAACTAAAAAACTTCAACCTCGGAATCAAATGTGAATATTACTTCATTGCTTGTTCACCAGTTCAAAAACAAACTAACAGAGATTTGCTATAATTAAATTGATAATATTATGAGAATTGTTTGAAAAGTCATTCAAAGAAAGTGTATTTGCTTCCAATCATACCACATTGTCGTAGGATGGAACATTCCCTCTCATAGACTTCCCAAGTAACAATCCATCATTGAATTTACGCAATATCCATGCAGCAAGTGTGGAATTTGCGTGTCAGTTGTTATTCTGTGGACAAGCTCCGTTGAAAATTTGTAGTTTCAACCCTTTAAAGCAACGATATTTCAACATGTTGAAGTGACCATAAAACAACGCTACATCAACGTAATCCTGCCGTGTGCTATAAAAGTTGCGAAGGCGTCGAGATAAAGGATTGCCCTTAAGTTAGGGAACTGGCATTCAAACATAAATTACTCTGTCAGCTGTTGTCGTAATTTTAATTGAGTTTGGTGCGTTAAAAAGCCATGTTTTTGTGCAGTGGCGGAACTATCGATCTGAATGCCCCGGTGCAAGCAGGAGCCGAAGGGCCCCGGCCCCATTCAAATATTGCATAAAGGATAGTGCTTGATTGAAATAACGGTTAAAACACATCACATCGCTTCTGGTGTATGCAAATTGTTTTTTAGCAACCAAGAAATTAAAAACGCAGTGTTTGAGGTTTTCGTTTTATACAACCACGCTTTTATTTACTGATACAGAAATGGTTACTCATAAATTTAAACAAAACAAAACCTGCAGTTACTAATGTTACTTATAACTTAACAAAACTTACAGCTACTTACAACTTATTTGCTTACAACTAGCTCAGTCTTATAATCAATAAAAGAGAAACCCAACCTAAACATTTTGTTGGAGATGCATACTTACATTAGATTTGTTTACGGCGCGCTTTATTTTTAGCAAATTTGTCTATCATTTCGTCGATATTGAGTGTTTGAGCTCGTTTGCTTTCAATGCTTAGTAGTGACATTCCAGAAAGACGCTCTTCTCCAATTTTGCTACGTAAGTAGTTTTTAATAAGCTTTAACTTTGAAAATGACCTTTCTGCGGAAGCGACGGAAACAGGCAAAGTTAAGTAGAGAATACAGCTAATGACTAAATTTGGAAAGGACTCTCGCATATGGTATTTCATAACGAGCTTTAGTACATCTACTATCTTATCAATTGTCCGAAGTTGATCATGCATGCATGCTTTAAATCTAAGCATTTCTCCAAACAGAGAAGAATCTACGTCCTGACTATTTTTTGACAAAATCGGACAACCATTTCAGAGAGCTCAGTCTCGTTTAGATTCAAAATCTTTGATGGTGTTAAAAATCCAAATAACTCATAAATACAGTGGGTACTTTCGAAACGCGTTTTCATTTGACATATGACATTTTCTATAACAGGCAAGAATTCTTTCTCGAATAACCCCTCCTCTGTTAATGCCGTTTTTCTAGCCGTATCTATACCCAATCCATCATGGAAGCGACTTTTCTTAATCTTACGTACAGAAGGAAAGCCTTCGGGAACACCCCACTTTCGAGCTAACTCTTTGGCTTCCTCATTTATACCGCAAATGTTTCTTTTCAAGCTTTCTAAAGTTTCAATTCCATTTTGCCACATTATTACGCACTCGTCCAATGTAATTTCAATTGATTGAAGTTTCTTTGAAAGCACGCTAAACGATCGTAAAATTTTCTCCCAAAATACCAAAGTTACAATAAATTGAAAGTTCTCGATACGGTTTTTTATTCCAACCGCTTCTGAGACTTCGTTCTTTTTCTTTGAGGTAAGCATAATTTTTGCAATAGCTTTTAGAATATCAACGTATCGAGCTTTAATTGCTAAAACTGACGCGTGCCTAGCTTCCCAGCGCGTTTCACATACAGCTTTAAGCGTAATAGATTCACACTGCTTTCTCAGACTACCCCCTTCAAAATAAATAGACTCGAGCTCTTTCCACCTCAGTCCACTTGCGTGAAAAATGAGTAAACCGATTGGATAGTGTCGAAGAAGTCAGACATTGAGGTTCTAGATTTTACTCCGTCGGTTATGACAAGATTTAGTTTGTGGGCTGCGCAATGAACATACAAAGCATGTTGGTTTAATTTCAAAAGGTTAGCTTGTAAACCCTTGTGTGCCCCACTCATTACACTCGCTCCATCGTAACCTTGGCCACGGCACATGGCAAAACTTAAATTCAACCCTTTTAAGACGTCTAAAATTAATGCCTCATAGCCCTTGGCAGAACGATCTACAATTTCAAAGAATCCGATAAATGACTCGTTTGTCACAAGAGTTGGGCCTGTTTCATCAAAAGTGCAGTACCGCAGAATCACGCTAACTTGTTCTTTCTTGGTAATGTCAGTAGTAGAGTCCATAATGATAGAAAAATATCTGCTCTGTTACCTCATTACAAATTTCTAGTCTAACAGCTGTGCTTAAAATCTGAATTATTTCATCTTGAATCTTATGACTCAAGTACTTAATCTTTTGATTCTTGTCATGAAGCACGTCTCTTAAAATGGGATCGAACTCGGCAATTAGTTTGAGTTCCCTCAAAAAGTTGCCAGGATTTTCGTAGGCATCTAGATTTTTCCTTGTGTCCACGTAATGGATTATTGCTGGCACATAGTGAAAGAATAGTCTTAAATATTCGTTGCAGAACCTGCTTCCATTTGTCAGCTTCTCGTAAAATTTCACGATCGAACGATGATTTGATGGTTTTATTGTCTTCATAATCAATTCGGCTTTTCATTGATTGGATATGAGACATCGAAGTTTCATGTGTGATGATTTTTTGACTCAAGTGTTGCCAGTCGTCAATTCCATTTGTCCATTCCGAGCGATAATATGGACTACCTCGGTTGCCAAAAAGCCAGCAAGTTTCACAGTATACTTTGTCCAGCCTTAATGAGTAGCATAGCCATTTACGCTGAATGCGTAAACCCGTGGTAGTTTTTAACTGGTAGTAAGATGCTGCAAAGCGCCGTCCTCGTGAGTTTTCGGGAAAGTCAATGTCGGGCTGACACGGTCCAAGTTGCATTATTGTGATTTTAGTTTCAGTGTCTGGCTGTGCCAATTCCATTGAATAGCACCCTCGGTCATTTGAAATTATTTTAGATGGGCTTTCTTCATAAATAGGGACAGTAAAGGAACCAACAACCAATTAATTTTTTAGACGATGATGCGAAATTTAAATTCGAAAAGTTCGATCAGTACCATCTTTCTCAATCTCATCTCTCTCTCCGGAAAGGTTGTCATTGTCAGCCGATGTAGGGGGTCGTTAGCATCAACCGGATTGCTAATTTGATTGATGTTGGGTACATCCTGAATGCTATCCTCAACAGCCCCAGACAGCACCAATTCTGCTGCAAAGTAAATGTTTTTAATATTTCATTCAATTCATTTGTTTTTATTCCACCTTGTATAGAACATCTGCATCGGAGGCAGTGACAAAACACTAAATAATCTGCACATTTTTATATACGTGCACATACCAGAGGTCGGATTTGTGGATGGTGAAACCAATTGATCTTGCTCGGTTTCGCTGATGCCCTGGGTGTCACTTCTTTGAACAAACCCAAAATTTAAAAGGGGTTTCGACATCTTTCGCTGCACTCTCCCCGCATCCTTCTTTGTTTCCGCTTTTGCGCACCGCTTGGTTTCTTACTTGTCGACATATTTGGAATAAAACGCCTGAAACCAAATTAAATACCAATCACTTCACTAAACACTCAATATCAATGCTACGTTCAAATGAAGTTTCAATCATAACAGCCAATATCTGACATTTATTATTATAGCTTTGCAGTATTGTTTCTCACCTGGTGTCTGAATATAAATATCAGTTGCTCACGCCATCAAATTTGATAAGAAAAACTCTCACAAAAGTAAATATCGTTCAAGCAAAACGTATTAGAATTGGATCAATGCTGTTTGTGCTCCTTGATCTCCCGCCTTGTGAGTTTATGTGTGTTACTCAATGACTCATATATGACAAGATTTTCGTACATGCACTAAAACTTTCTTTGTCCATCCTTGTGTGAATTTTGGTAATTCGGCCCCACCCCCGAGGGCCCTTCGGGCCCTCGAGGGCCCCTGGGCCCCGGTGCGAGGACCGCCTGCACACCCCTATAGTTCCGCCACTGTATTTTGTGTTGTACATATGCAATTTGGGTGTTTCAAAAATATCGGATTCACTTGTAAGCAAAGTTTAAAATCAAATACTCGTGGATTGATTTTTACATTACTATTTCGACATGAATGGCTTTGACTCAGAAAGGCCTGGCAACATTTTTTGGAGGAAGGATGTTCCAAACAAACTATCCACAGTTACATAAAAAACGGTGGGGAATCTGGTGAAGTTTTTTTGGGGAAGAAATCTGGACGTTAAGTGACCGTTTCAACCCTCACAAGTGTCCAGGCAGATGAGAAAACAATCCGCGAGACTCCAACCTTAACGGTGAAGCAGGCAGCTAAGACCATCACAATTTTACAAAACACTTTAAGCTAAATTATAGTTCAGAAGTCGGCCATCAAAGCTAGGACACAGAAATTGTGACCAAAATACATTAAAGGCTAGGAAAATCGACTACAGGTAGGGTGAAGGTTTTTATGAAAAAATCACGGAGAAAATTGTGGTTATTGCTGACACGACGTACATCAACCTGGATGCTTTGCAAATGCCGGGACAACGATTTCATCATAGATCCGACCCTGTAGTAGTCCCCAGTGCTCAAAATTACGGGCTCGAGACTATGCTTCCCAAAAAATCTTGATCTGGCAAGCAATGGACACATTGGGACACGTTTCGAAACCCCACTATTCAGAGGGCTCTATGACAGTGAATTCGTACATTCAGGAATGTCTCCAGCAGTGGTTCTGTTCCTTTTTTGATGCTCATCATGAAGATGAAAACGTGCTTTGCTGTCTGGACTTGGCTTTTTCACAATAACCGAAAAAGTCCAGAAGTACCAAACTGCCAAAAACATCAAATTCGGACCCTTGGACAGTAAACCCCCAAAACGTTCGGCAGGATCGAGAAATTGAAACTTTTTTGTGCAATTTGCAAGAGTAGGTACCTGCACCGAGAGGATGAACCAAAAAGTGTTCATGAATTCCAACAGGTTTGGACAAAAATGTCGAGGGAAGTTGGAAAACCCTCCGGAAAAGCTCTTATGGAGCTTGTTCAAAAAATATTCGCTCTACAGCTACCAAAGGGGTTCGGAGGGCTCTTCCGGATATCAGTATGTAGCTTAGAAAATTGTCTATCTGTGTGCAAAAAATGAATTCAGAAAGTCCACATTTATGAAAACTACAGCTAAATTACGCCAGTTCCCTAACTTAAGGGCAATCCTTTAACAATTTAGAAGCTTTGATTCAACGCACGGTGCAGAATCTTTTAAGGATTCGAAAACTTCCTGTAACCAGATCAAAACTTCCTCCATGTTACTTAATGCCCGTATATGAGCTGAGGCTTCGTCGCCAATTCTTCCTGTAACCTGGTTACCGTTTACAAAAGATTCTGCACCCGTGATTCACGTAAAAACTTCATGGAAACCTTGCATGTGGCAACTACATATATTCCAGCTTTACTGTTCAGTGATCAGGACATTGGCTGGAGAAATGTAAACAAGTCATCTTTGCATTTCATTTATTACACGTATACATTTTTCAATAGAGAGAAGAGTTGATAGTTTCTGTGTACTTATGGGTTAGTAGCTTACACCGAAAAGTGTTACTACTTACTACATTACTACCCATGTGAAAAAATAAATAAATGTCCTTATTACAGTGTAGCTGTCTCCAGAAATCCTAGATATCTTCCGGTGTTGTGATTTTCAATTTCGTGGTAAGTTTTTATCTTTTATCTTTACTAATCAATTCAAATAGCAATTGTTGCTTAACCATGAAGTATAACATCTTTAATTATTAAATGTAGGACCGTATGAGAGGTACTGCAGTCTGAAGATGAAGCCACAGTATCAACCATCTTGTAGTTAAATTATGTCACGTTTACTGTTATTTCGACTTTACCATC
>LJIJ01005567.1:0-11512 GCA_001718145.1 Orchesella cincta
TTGTGATAAGCTAGCAATTTACAGGCTGTCTATATTCTAGCTTATCATTATATGCATGTATTTGTACAACTTCAATGGCCCTCATTAAAATTTACCAATGTATATTTACTGAAAATGGAAAGGAGATTAGGTAATTTTAACATAAATTTTGCAAGCTTGCATTGCAATTTTTAATGAATTCAAAATGGTTTTTATTAAATTAACATAGCAGGCATTACTGCTTTTGCAGTGATTTTATATTATTATTAGTTTACAAATAAATGTTTGTAGTAATAGGTATTTTAATGCTGATTGTGCCAGAAACACAATGCGCGTTGATTAACTTAATCCAAGTTCCATCAATTTTATTGCCAGCATAGCTGCCTCTCTGGGATTGTTTTCAGTAAATCTTGATATGCAGATGAAGAAAGAAGTCCTTTTGGCTTGCTTTTATCACAACATGACCATAGTTTTTGAGGAAATCAACTGAAAGGTTTACATTCATGTACATAAATTCAGCCGAACCATTCACAAGCTGCCACTAGTTCTCTCTAACAAAGTGTCAAAGCTTAAATAAGAACCCTTTTTATACCTTTTTTTCTTTTTACCTTTTTTACATTCTTTTACCTTTTTTTACCTACGTTACAATTCTGTGTAACAAAGAAAGTATGAGTGTCCATAGAACCCTACTTAAGGACATGTATTGTGAAATGGAAACAACCGAAACCAGCTACAAAAAGTCAATCGAAACCCGTCACAACACCACAAACAGGAATAAGATTAGCGGCTTTGACATGAATGACATTGACCCCGTCACCAAGGTCATACTAGCCCACAGCAAAAAATATCCAGCAGGAAGTGTCAAAAATTGACATAGTGAACAAAAAACAGGGACGACATAAGTGCAAAAATTTGATAGAAACTTTGCTGCGCATAGTTCGCGTTTGGAGCAACTTGAATCAGAAACAAAGAACTCCACACAAAAGTGAACATGTTAGAAAGGAACAAGAAACACTTCGTCGGACCCAGGAATACCTAGAACGTGAACTAAAGAGATGCAATCTAATCATTCACGGAATAGAAGAAAATGAAAATGAAACAAACTTTAAGCCTCAAAGGTGACACCGGAAAGCTTATTAACTAAACTAACAGGCAAACAGATAAGCATTGACACGTCCCAGCGGATAGGAGCATTCAGTACCGGCAAACGCAGACCAATTAGAGTAAAACTTCTGACTCACAGTGATTCGTGACCTAGTAATGAACAATCGGACAAACTATCTGACCTAAAAAGCATCAAAGACGATTCTTCCTTTTGAAACAGGCGTGATAATGCAATCCTGTGGAAAAAGAAATCAGAACTGGAGAAAACCGGAAGCGAGCCAAAATTGACTGGAACAGGAAAACAAGTTCAAACAAAACATGCACTCTACGTCTTAGGAATGGACAAAATGGGTCCTGGTTCCGCAAGCAGAACGCCACAATTGCGGAAACGACATCACGGTGCAGAGGGGAAGAGCCACTAGGGAAAAGACTCGATCGATGGAACAGAAAGTTCGAGAATGTCATCCCGATACAAGAAACAGTGGACCCTCATCCCTTTTTTAGACCCCGATCCAGCATCTTCAAAATCAGACAACTAAAAAACGTTAAATAGCAATAAGAATAGTAATAGAAACAATTAAAAATAGCTCATGTAAATATTAGATCAATTAGGAATAAGCAGGAGGAGCTGTCAGCGTTAATGATAAGCATAATCACGATATTCTAGGGTGACAGAAACACTACTAAAACCAGAGCATACCATTTTAGACATACATGGCTATATCTTTATTAGGAAAGACATTACAGAAAGGGCAAGTGTGGCGTAGGAATCTTATTGAAAGAAAACATAAAAATTCTACAACATCAGGAATTAAAACTAGAGCAAATATTGAGTTCTTTGCCTAAAACTTCAAGTTGATTTTAACAAAGCATTTATGCTGTGCTGTAATGTACAGGCACCAAAGTACACAAAATGCATACTGAATGATGATTTAAATCTATGGCAAAGAATCTTTACCCAACTTCAAAAAGAAAACACCACCTTTTTCTGTCTAGGTGATTTTAATCTGAGGGGTCAAACAATCAGTCCTCTAGACGAAATTCTAAATATGCTCTCATTAACGCAAATCATAGAAACTCCGACTAGACAGAGTCAATATTCTAGATCTTATTATTGTCAATAACGTAGAATGTATAACAACAAAAACGTGTACGAAGCTTTCCTAGCTGACCATTTATTAACGGAATGTGAGGTAAGCATGCGCAGGCCAAACCACAAAAAGAACTATTTAAGTACCGTAATTTAGACACTTTGAGCATATCTGACCTACACAGGATTTAGAATCTCTCACGTAAATACTGAAAAGGTAGAGGAGGCTTTATCTACATTCCTAAACTTCATCACAAATGTCTTTGACAAAAGAGCACCAGTTTCGACAAAAGTTATTACAATCAGGCAAAGGTTAGCCGTCTTTCCGAGCATACAAAAAAGCCTTATTAAGCTCAGGGAGCAGGTGAAACAAGCACTCAGACAAAGGCCTACAACTAAAACTAAGAGAAAACTACAACAGCTTAAACGACAGGTTAAACATGCCATACGAAACGATCAAAGTCTTTCCTTAGTAGCCAAATTACAAAAACAAACTTTTTAAAGCGAATTGACAAAATACACAGAATTCAAACAGGCTAAGGAAAGTAAAGTCGATATGAACCCAGATGACATAAATAACTTTTTTTGTGGGCATATCAATGCCTAGCTTGTCACAGCAAAAAAGGAAAGAGCCTGTTTGATTCTGTGTATTTTGTCAATTCCTTTAAAATAAGTTTGTTTTTGTAATTTGGCTACTAAGGAAAGACTTTGTATCGTTTTCGTTATGGCATGTTTAACCTGTCGTTAAGCTGTTGTTAGTTTTCTCTTAGTTTTTAGTTGTAGGCCTTTGTCTGAGTGCTTGTTTCACCTGCTCCCTTGAGCTTAATAAGGCTTTTTGTATGCCTCGGAAAGACGGCTAACCTTTGGCCTGATTGTAATAACTTTTTGTCGAACTGGTGCCTCTTTTTGTCAAAGACATTTGTGATGAAGTTTAGGAATGTTAGATAAAGCCTCTCCTCTACCTTTTCAGTATTTACGTTGAGAGATTCTAAATCCTTGTGTAGGTCAGATATGCTCAAAGTTCTAAATTACGGTACTTAATAGTTCTTTTTGTGGAGGTTTTTGGCCTGCGCATGCTTACCTCACATTCCGTTATAAAATGCCGTTCAGCTAGGAAAGCCTTCGTACACGTTTTTTGTTTGTTATACATTCTACGTTATTGACAATAATTAAGATCTAGAATATTACTCTCGTCTAGTCGGAGTTTCTATGATTTGCGTTAATGAGAGCATATTAGAATTTCGTCTAGAGGACTGATTGTTGACCCCTCAGATTAAAATCACCTAGACAGAAAAAGGTGGTGTTTTCTTTTGAAGTTGGGTAAAGATTCTTTGCCATAGATTTATAATCATCATTCAGTTATGCATTTTGTGTACTTTGGGTGCCTGTACATTACACACAGCATAAAATGCTTTGTTAAAATCAACTTGAAGTTTTAGGCAAAGAAACTCAATATTTGCTCTATTTTAATTTCCTGATGTTGTAGAATTTTTTATGTTTTCTTTCAATAAGATTCCTACGCCACACTTGCCCCTTTTCTGTAATGTCTTTCCTAATAAAGATATAGCCATGTATGTCTAAAATGGTATGCTCTGGTTTTAGTAGTGTTTCTGTCAACCCTAGAATATCGTGATTATGCTTTATCAATTAACGCTGACAGCTCCTCCTTGCTTATTCCTAATTGATCTTATATTTACATGAGCTATTTTTATTGTTTCTTATTTACTATTCTTATTGCTATTTACGTTTTTTAGTTGTCTTGATTTGAAGATGCTGGATCGGGTCTAAAAAAAGGATGAGGTCCACTGTTTCTTGTATCGGATGACATTCTCGAACTTTCTGCGTTCCATCGATCGGAGTCTTTTCCCTAGTGGCTCTTCCCCCTCTGCCACCGTGATGTCGTTTCCCAATTGTGCGTTTCTGCTTGTCGGAACCAGGACCATTTGTCCATTCCTAAGACTGTAGAGTGCATGTTTTGTTTGAACTTGTTTCCTGTTCCAGTCAATTTTGGCTTTCGCTTCCGGTTTTCTCCAGTTCTGATTTCTTTTTCCACAGGATTGCATTATTCACGCCTTGTTTCAAAAGGAAGATCGTCTTTTGATGCTTTTTAGGTCAGATAGTTTGTCTCGATTGTTCATTACTAGGTCACGATCACTGTGAGTCAGAAGTTTTACTCTAATTGCGTCTGCGTTTGCCGGTACTGAATGCTCCTATCCGCTGGGACGTTGTCAATGCTTATTGTTTGCCTGTTAGTTTAGTTAATAAGCTTTCCGTGTCACCTTGAGCTTAAAGTTTGTTTCATTTTCATTTTCTTCTATTCGTGAATGATTAGATTGCATCTCTTTAGTTCACGTTCTAGGTATTCCTGGGTCCGACGAAGTGTTTCTTGGTTCCTTTCTAACATGTTCACTTTTGTGTGTAGTTCTTTGTTTTCTGATTCAAGCTTGTTCAAACGCGAACTATGCGCAGCAAAGTTTCTATCAAATTTGCACTTATATCGTCCTGTTTTTTGTTCACTATGTCAATTTTGACACTTCCTGTTGGATATTTTTTAACTGTGCTAGTATGACCTTGGTGACGGGTCAATGTCATTCATGTCGAAACCGCTTATATCTATTCCGTTTGTGATGTGGTGACGGGTTTCGATTTACTTTTTCTCACTGTTATCCGTGTTTCCATTTCACAATACTCCCCGTCTTTAGTAGGAGTTCTAAAAGGCACTCATACTTGTCTTATTTATATAGAATTGTACGTAAGTAAAAAAAAGGTAAAAAATAAAAGGTAAAAAGGTAAAAAAGGTTCTTATTTAAGCTCTTGTACCTTAGCGAGGAGAGAACTAGTGGTACTTGTGAAAGGTTCGGCTGACAGAATGAGAATGAAGATAGATAAGGGTTAATTGTTTTCAATCCTTCCCGATATCTTTTTCATGGTTTCATGGTTGTGGTAAACGAATTTATTTTATTAAATTATCTTCGTATTTGCAAAAATGTTGTCAGTTTTTGGGAAACAAGCAGTCCTCGCCAGGAAATCCATTCTCATTGCGAAGCATCAAAATTGTTTGGAACATCACCCTGCAGAGGCTTGCTGGGCTAGTTCAGGAAACCATTAATGCGCGCTACAGGTAGTCCCAAACCATACCATGTCATCTATTTTATGTGCTTGGACGCTATATTTATTACCTTGAGATTGACGCTGAGATTTCATGAGCGGCGACTTGGAAATCACGATTTTTTGGGAAGTATTGCCTTTGTCCAGCTAAACTGCGGAATAAGTAAACGAAATGTTACTTGCCCCCTTTTCTGTCGAACCACATATTACGCAGCAAATCCCTTGCCCGATCTGGAAACTCTGAAACTTGAAAACACATTTGAGCATGAAACGATACCCATTTTGTTCTCCTTCTATTTCTCCACAATCCATAAGGCAGTTGCTAACTACCCAGTTTCTACTAAAATGTTTTCCCAAACTTGTGTTAATATATAACCGAATAAATAACCGAAACGGAATGAAGAGAAGGAAGACGCAGAAATTAATGAATATTTTTCTTTCTGCAATAACCTTGAATCACTCAATTGTTTAATGTCTTACACCTCTTGATGCTATCCATACAGTTTCAATTATATTATTTTACAATTACTGAGTTGTCACATTTCTGATTTTGTAGGAATAATGGCTTTTCATTTTGTAATGTGAATATTTTTAATTAATTAGAAAGTGGTCCAAACAGTAAAAAATATAATAACTTATCTCTGAATACTCCTAAAAATTCAAAGACCTAAACGTTCATTCAATGTTCCATTATATTTGATTACTTTGTAAGGAATGGATAACATTTTCCTTTATGAGTAGATCGCGTAACGGTGTGCAAATTGACATACGACACGCAGCGGCGCGTCTCATAAAAATTCAAAGCGCTCAAGTGGAGACGAATTTTTTTTTTGAAGTTACATGAACAGGAGACTGTATGAATGTTTACATGAATCAGTGCCCCGAACAATACATTAAATACTACATGTAATCTTATCTGGGAGAATTTCTTATATATATCCGAAAATTTGAATGCATCCCATTTCCAAATACGACTTTTTTCTTTATTATTCTTTATAAAGTTAAAATGTTTTTTATGATTTTTGATTATGCACAATATAATCAGTAAAGTGTGAGGTGACAATACGTATGTTTCACGTTCAAAAAATTTACCAGCAACTAAAATAACTGCTAAAAACATTTCATGACGACACGAAATCATGCTTCTTGCTCCGTAGTGGGAAAGTTGCCATGTCAAACGTATTTTTGTCCCTACACCACAATATCCTACATGTACACACGTTTTGACATGGCCTCAACTTCCCACTACGGAGCAAGAAGCATGATTCGTGTCGTCATGAATAAATGTTTTTAAGCAGTTATTTTAGTTGCTGTAAATTTTTTGAACGTGAAACATACGTATTGTCACCTGCACACTTTACTGATTATATTGTGCATAATCAAAAAATCATAAAAACATTTTAACTTTATAAAGAATAATAAAGAAAAAGTCGTATTTGGAAATGATGCATTCAAATTTTCGGATATATATAAGAAATTCTCCCAGATAATTACATGTAGTATTTAATGTATTGTCGGGGCACTGATTCATGTAAACATTCATACAGTCTCCTGCTTCATGTAAATTCAAAAAAAAAAATTCGTCTCCACTTGAGCGCTTTGAATTTTTATGAGACGCTGCGCTGCGTGTCGATGTCAATTTGCACACCGTTACGCGATCTACTCATAAAGGAAAATGTTATCCATTCCTTACAAAGTAATCAAATATAATGGAACATTGAATGAACGTTTAGCTTTGGAATTTTTAGGAGTATTCAGAGATAAGTTATTATATTTTTTACTGTTTGGACCACTTTCTAATTAATTAAAAATATTCAATTACAAAATGAAAAGCATTATTCCTACAAAATCAGAAATTGTGACAACTCAGTAATTGTAATACAATAAAATTGAAACTGTATGGATAGCATCAAGGTTGTAAGACAGTTAAACAATTGAGTGATTCAAGGTTATTGCAGAAGAAAAATATTCATTAATTTCTGCGTCTTCCTTCTCTTCATTCCGTTTCGGTTATTTATTCGGTTATATATTACACAAGTTTGGGAAACATTTTAGTAGAAACTGGGTAGTTACAACTGCCTTATGGATTGTGGAGAAATAGAAGGAGAACAAAATGGGTATCGTTTCATGCTCAAATGTGTTTTTCAAGTTTCAGAGTTTCCAGATCGGGCAAGGGATTTGCTGCGTAATATGTGGTTCGACAGAAAAAGGGGGCAAGTAACATTTCGTTTACTTATTCCGCAGTTTAGCTGGACAAAGCAATACTTCCCAAAAAAATCGTGATTTCCAAGTCGCCGCTCATGAAACTCAAGGTCAATCTCAAGGTAATAAATATAGCGTCCAAGCACATAAAATAGATGACATGGTATGGTTTGGGACTACCTGTAGCGCGCATTAATGGTTCCTGAACTAGCCCAGCAAGCCTCTGCAGGGTGATGTTCCAAACAATTTTTGATGCTTCGCAATGAGAATGGATTTCCTGGCGAGGACTGCTTGTTTCCCAAAAACTGACAACATTTTTGCAAATACGAAGATAATTTAATAAAAAAATTCGTTTACCACAACCATGAAACCATGAAAAGATATCGGGAAGGATTGAAAACAATTAACCTTATCTATCTTCATTCTCATTCTGTCAGCCGAACCTTTCACAAGTACCACTAGTTCTCTCTCGCTAAGTACAAGAGCTTAAATAAGAACCTTTTTTACCTTTTTTACCTTTATTTTACCATTTTTTTTACTTACATACAATTCTATATAAATAAGACAGTATGAGTACCTTTAGAACTCCTACTAAAGACGGGGAGTATTGTGAAATGGAAACTACGGATAACAGTGAGAAAAGTAAACCGAAACCCGTCACCACATCACAAATCGGAATTGATATAAGCGGTTTCGATATGAATGACATTGACCCCGTCACGAAGGTCATACTGGCACAGTTAAAAAATATTCAACAAGAAGTGTCCAAAATTGACATAGTGAACAAAAAGCAGGACGATATAAGTGAAAAATTTGATAGAAACTTTGCTGCGCATAGTTCGCGTCTGAACAAGCTTGAATCAGAAAACAAAGAACTACACACAAAACTCAACATGTTGGAAAGAAACCAAGAAACACTTCATCGAACCCAGGAATACCTAGAACGTGAACTAAAAAGATGCAATCTAATCATCCACGGAATGGAAGAAAATGAAAATGAAACAAACTTTAAGCTAAAGGGCGATACTGAAAGCCTATTAACTAAACTAACAGGCAAACAAATAAGCATTGACACGTCCCAGCGGATAGGAGCTTTCAGTACAGGCAAACGCAGACCAATTAGAGTAAAACTTCTTACTCACAGTGATCGTGACCTCGTGATGAACAATCGAGACAAACTATCTGACCCCAAATGCATCAAAGACGATCTTCCTTTTGAAACAAGACGAGATAACGCAATCCTGTGGAAAAAGAAAGCTGAATTGGAGAAAACCGGAAGCGAAGCCAAAATTGACTGGAACAGGAAACAAGTTCAAACAAAACATGCAGTCTACAGTCTAAGGAATGGACAAATGGTTCTTGTCCCGCATACAGTGCGCACACCGGGAAAGCGACATCACGGTGCAGAAGGGGAAGAGCCGCTAGGGAAAAGACTCAGATCAATGGAACCAGGAAGTTCGAGAATGCCATTCAATTCAAGAAGCAGTGGACCTACACCCCTTTTTTTAGACCCGATCCAGCATCTTCACAATCAAGACAACTAATGAACGTAAATAGCAATAAGAATAGTAATAAGAATACATTAAAAATAGCTCATGTAAATATACGATCAATTAGGAATAAGCAAGAGGAATTGTCAGCTTTGATTGATAAACATAAATATGACATTCTAGGGTTGACAGAAACGCTACTAAAACCAGAGCATACCATTTTAGACATACCTGGCTATAACTTTATCAGGAAAGACATAACAGAGAAAGGAAATTGTGGCATAGGAATTTTATTGAAAGAAAACATAAAGATTCTACGACAACAAGAAATCAAAACTAGTGTAAATATTGAGTTTCTTTGCCTAAAACTCCAAGTTGACTTTAACAAAGCATTTATGCTGTGTGTAATGTACAGGCACCCTAAGTACACAAAATGCACACTGAATGATGATTATAAATCAATGCAAAGGATCTTTACCCAACTTCAAAAAGAAGACATCAATATTTTCTGTCTAGGTGATTTTAATTTGAGGGGTCAAGCAATCAGTCCTCTGGTTGAAATTCTTAATATGCTCTCATTAACGCAAATCATAGAAACACCGACTAGGCAAAATAATATTCTAGATCTTATCATTGTCAATAACGTAGAATGTGTCAAAAACAAAAAGCGTGTATGAAGCTTTTCTAGCAGATCATTTGCTAACCGAATGTGAGGTAAGCATGCGTAGGCCAAAGCCTACAAGAAAAACTATTAAGTACCGAAATTTGGAGCATTTGAGTTTATCTGACCTACACAAGGATTTAGAATCCCTTAATGTAATTACTGATGAGGTAGAGGAGGCTCTATCCACATTCCTAAATTTCATCACAAATGTATTTGACAAAAGAGCACCAGTTCGACATAAAGTCATTACGGTCAGGCCAAAAGTTAGCCGTCTCTCCGAGCATACAAAAAACCTTATTAAACTAAGAGAGCAGGTGAAACATGCACTCAAACAAAGGCCTACTACTAAAATTAAGAAACAACTACGGCAGCTTAAACGACAGGTTAAACTGGCAATACGAAACGATACAAAGTCTTTTCTTAGTAGCCAAATTACAAAAACAAACTTGTTTAGAGGAGTTGAAAAAATACACAAAATCAAGCAGGACAAGCCAAGTCAAGTCGATATGAACCCAGATGACATTAATAATTTTTTTTGTGACATATCAATGCCTAGCTTGTCACAGCAAACCAGGGCAGAACCTGTCTGTCCCGTAGATTATTCTAGGGATGATGAACTAAAAAAATTTGAACTACAACTACTGACACCAGAAAGCATTTATAAAGCCTGGAAAGGGATGAAAAAACATGACTCTATTGCCTATGATCACTTACATATATGCCCAAAAATGATTGATATGTGTATTCATCACCTCACTTTCTTGCTTCTTTAACAGACTTATACAATGCATTCATAGTCAAAGGTACTATTCCAAATGTATTAAAAATATCACGCATTACAGCCATTCCAAAAACAAAAAATCCAGTAGGGCCAAACGATCTGAGACCCATTGCTATTCAGCCTGTTATTGTTAAACTGTTTGAGAAATGCATTCAGATGCAGCTCTCGAAACATATTGAAAATAATGAGGTTGTATCCAAGCACCAATTTGGCTTTAGAAAAGGGCATTCTACTACACACACGCACTCTTAGCCCTCACTGAATTTATTTACGACTCACTTGATAATGGTAAAATTAGCATTATTCTGTCACTAGATTTCCGTAAAGCTTTTGACAAGGTAGACAGGAAAATTTTACTTCAGAAAATGAAATGGTATGGTATCGACGAAAACGTCCTGCAGTCTCATCTAGAAGAAAGGGACAATTTGTAACGTGTAGACATAATGGAGTTGTACAAAGCTCTGAAGTAAAAACAACCGTACTTGGAGTGCCTCAGGGTCATGCATTTCTTGTCAGTACTTTAGTTTGCTAATTAACGACCTCCCACTTCATGTTAAACACGTTATTCCAATTATATTCGCCGATGACACAAATCTCTGTATATCAGGATATCAAATGAAATAAGTGAAATGATTTCAAAACTAGAAACTGATCTAAAAACACTGCAGCAATGGCTGCATGATAATAACGTGGAACTGAATGTTGGAAAAACACAAATGATGATAGTAGGTGATAATTCAACTATAGCTGAGGATATCCAAATATCTATAAATAATGTTAACATTACTAAAGTTGAAAGGTTGAAAACACTTGGGGTTACAATCGACTGCAAAATGAATTGGGACAATCACATCGATAATGTAATGAAAGCCTGCTACGCATCATTATCTTGCTTATACCCACTTAAGCAACTGCTGAGCAGTGATAACAAAACTGTACTTGTTAACGCCTACATACTATCTAAACTCAACTATGCATCTGTAGTGTGGTCAAGGAATCTTTCTGTAAAGCAGCATAACAAAATTGACAAACTGCTAAAAGGTTCAGCCAGGTTCATTTTTTGTAAGCAGAAATATGACACGATTACTGATGAC
>LJIJ01005568.1:0-11511 GCA_001718145.1 Orchesella cincta
GCTACTAACAATTCCGCATTTTTTAATGCAAGATTATCTCAAATCCACCCTAAATTGGAAACTCGACACGTGTATAGATTGGACAGAAAAACGTACGGAAATGCCGGATGATTTTTTCCACAACAAAAAAGTCGGATCAGTATTTCATTTTAAGGGCATCCCCAAAAACCGGACAATAAAGAAAGATGAGTTTGTTCCCATGTTGCAGTTTATTTTTTACCGGTTTCGATTGGTAGAATTCGGTATCAGTTTGGAATATCCAAATTTCCTTGCTGCAATTGGACATAATTTGGTATCTGAATACCTTTCCTTTGATACAGAAATTTTTATGAACTATGAAATGCCAGCACAAAACACTCAGAGTGATTTATTGGTATATGAGTCGTTTCTCACACAACTAAAGGCAACAAGGATGTATGAAAGAGCATTGTTGAAAGGACTTCATACAAAACTACTGGTGGATTCACAAATGCCCATATAAGGAGGGTATTTCAGTTCAAGCAACATTGAGACAGTTTCAAGAATGGTGAATTTGCAAAAGTATCCAACTTCAGCATTGGGATCGAATTGCCTTCCGTGGAAATATGTACGAGAGATGATAGAGCACTGCATCCTTGATTCAAGTTCCGTATACTCGGAGCTCATTGGCACACTAAATTACATTGTATGCAACGAAACTAGGAAGTTTCCGTCTCGGCGCAGTCGGCGGTCACGAAGGGAGTCGCTACTAGACACTCATTTGCTTACTAACGAATTCTAGATCAGTCGATTCCTCATTTGCAAATTTATTTTCGTGTCGAGCTGGATTTTGAAATTGGGGCAGAGCACTGCAACAATGGATCGATATACTAATGTGTTAAACCTTTTCAAAACTTTGGAAAGTTTGTATATAAATTACTTTATTGTAAATACTTTTAATAGTCAATTGAAGAGCAACAAAAATGGATGGTGGGAAATCACAAACTATTCAGATCTGGCTAATCCGAAGTCTTATGTTGAAAAAGTCACAGGTAAGTTACTTAAAGTCCATTTAAAAGTTATGAACCTAAGTAAATATAATACTAGCAAGTAACAACACCCAAACTTTATTCATTCAGTTTTAAGAGGTCAACGAATGTGGTATCCACCAACTGCACCGAGTATTATCATGTCAATAAGACACGATTCTTCTTAGCCGTCATTGTTTCATCAGTCAGTTTTGGAGTATTGCTTGTGCTGCTAGCAATTGGAATTTACTTCGGATTGCGTTACAGAAAATTGGGTAAACTAAATCGGTTTTTATCTTAAGCAGAAGAACAAGAGTTTCTAAATGGACGAGTTTCAACTGCCAACGAACCTGCAAGCATGGAAATGGAATCGATGGGAATGTTGATCATATGAAATTTAACCAGGATCATCAGCTCAATTTATTGGATATTACCATAGGTAGTTATCATGTTTTCTAAGCAGCAAAAATAATTTGTTTTATAATGTCTATTAAACTTTCTAGATATTGAGAAAGTGCTGGATCTGGAACGTTTGGAACCGTTTTTAAGGGTCAGGTGAAAGATGATGTTGCTGCAATTAAAAGACCAAACAAGGACTGCTCGAGAAAAACCTTCAAAAGTTTTCTGACAGAAGTTAAAGTCTTATCTTACATTGGAAATCATCCAAACGTTGTCGGATTTCTTGGGGCTTACGTCAACGAAATTCATAAAAGTAAACTATTAAAAAAATATACCTCTAAAACAAAATGATGAGAAACTTATATTGGTTGTAGATATTTTATACGTTGCAACCGAGCTTTGCTCAGGGTGGTTCATTGGAAAACTTTTTTAAGAAAGAAACAAATATGATTTCACATCAACATCCAATCAAAGAAAGCCAAACTGAGCTGAACTCATCGGTTTCATGTTATCATGACCTTAATACCTTCGCAATTGGGATAGCCACAGGAATGGAATACATTGAGAGCAAAACGTGTCATTCACGGAGATTTGTCTACGCGGAATGTGTTGCTTGATGAAAACTTGGTTTGCAAAATTGGAGACTTTGGACTTTCTCGAAAACTATACGAGTACCAAAAATACGTGAAGAAATCCAAGAACCACTGCCCTGGAAGTGGATGGCTTATGAGTCTTTGGATAAAATGGAATTTACATCAAAATCTGATGTGTGGAGTTATGGAGTGACACTTTGGGAAAATATACTCTTTAGGTACATTTCTTTCCTGCTTTTGATACGTTCCGTTCTTTTTTTCAATTCTTGTTTTGCAATCGGTTTATCTAATAATGACAAAATATGCTTTTTTATCACTACTCAGGAAAAATACCGTTTTGGTGGTCTCAATTGGAGTGTAAATTTTTCAAATGAATTAAAAAACGGCTTAAGACTCCCGACTCCAGAATTTTCATCATCAGAAATGTAAGTTTCATTTACAAATATAGTAAAAATGAATGTTCTCTTCTTGTAACAAAATAATCTTACTTCTTTTAGTTTTACAAAAATGCTGGAGTGCTGGAATTTGAATCCTGTTGAGAAGAACTTGCTTTACAGACATCATCAAGTTTTTTAGAAATTTTGAGTGAGGATTCCTACATGATTATTGATTTTAGATGAAAATCAATCTGTGGCCTATATTTAGTTCGTAAAAACTTGTTTGTATTAAGTTTTGAATTGTAGACACAAAGTTTTGAGGATAACATTTTAACAGGATAATATTATGTTATCAACTTGTTTAACTTGGTACATATTTTTAGCCTTAACCTCACATTATTTGACACATTAGTATGTTTTCTCAAAGATACGTTCTCTATTCTTTAATTCATCCCACTACATTCTTTAAATTGCATAAACATTTCATATCAGATAAATAAACATAAAAGCCAAGTCATATTTCAGTTGTTTGCAACTTCACTAAAATTATTTTAATTTTAGTTATTTATTTATTAAAGTTAAATATTTCAAACCAAGCCTTCACTCGAGTTCGTAAGTCACGTCAACAAAAACGCTAAAAAATATGAGAACTTCTTTTAAACGAGCAAGTAAATGCCAAGCCGTCAAATAACTACCTTACAAATCATTCTTCACATTTCCTTTTAAAACAATTTCACGGTGGTAAATTATCAATCAAAAACTTCAACCAAATCATCCTTGATTTCGAAAACGGAAATATCTTACTTCTCAATATGGTGGAGTGTAAAGTCATACAAAGTATGAAAACAAATGGTCAAGAATGAGAGGCATTATTGACGTAGGTAAGTTGATAACTTCTGAAAAATTATGAAGCGCTGTTATTGCAAACAATGTATTAGTGTAAATTAGAAAAAAAAAGAAAATTGCACGAGCAGTATGACACTGAATAAACGCGGAGATAAATCTCTTGATATTCTTTAAAGTTTCTACATACAGTGTTTATTTTAATAAATTAAAAAATCAGAGCTGCATTGAAGCTTACTTGAAGAGTATAAGGTATTGTATTGGAATAATTGAAAAACCATCACATCAATTGCATTTGAATTCTGACATGATAAACTCATTGCCTTATATACGTACTTGATTAACCGTCAGTATTCCAGCACATTTAAATTTTTAGAATTACAAAAAATCTGCAGTAATGGGTGAAATAGCGAAAAGCGGGTTCAATTCAATTTAATGGCTACAAATTCGTGAAATTTTAATAATAATAATAATTAATAATAACAAACAATTCAGTGGAATTAGAGCAAGGGACTAATATTACAGGGCAGGTATTTCAATTCCGATTTTAGAAAACTCTGTTCACAACTACTGAAAAATCTTCTGTGACTTGGGTTACTTTCTGTCAATGTATTGTGAAAACCTGCTCAATTACAATTGTAATAGCAAATAGACATTAAGTCGATGTTTAAAGTATTTACGTCACTGAATGGTTTCAATTAAGTGTACTTTCGTCGAACTAAGCGCTTCTTTTTTCGTCTTTAAGCAATTGTTCCATTTCCTTTGTGGTGAAAATTTCTGCATTTTTAAGCAAATACTCAAGTAGAGTTGAAAGCTGAAATATTAATCTGTGAAAGTTGTTAACTGAACAAATTCTACATTTCTCTATAGCTAAAGAGTTCAAATAAGGTCCAACTAGTTCTTTCTAATTTAAATATATTTCCTGGATTGAAGGAAAGTTTTCTTGTAGAAATTATACAAACCTTATGGAATGGAAACTTTGCTGGTTTATAAAGGATCTCCGGGTCCATTATAATATGCGAGGTAGGCTACAATAGACAGACATTTCTGTAGCTTTTCTTTATATTTCCCAAGAAAATTTCGTCTTAGATCAAGCCTACGTGCATTTATTGGAGCATCA
The DNA here is from genome assembly GCA_001718145.1 of Orchesella cincta. Lineage (NCBI taxonomy): Eukaryota > Metazoa > Arthropoda > Collembola > Entomobryomorpha > Orchesellidae > Orchesella > Orchesella cincta. The sequence goes on from LJIJ01005568.1 coordinate 4,319, forward strand.
TTATCACTTAAGTCACCGCACATAAATTTATCTACTTTCCACTTAAGTTTCGAAATTGCAGAAAGTCTAAGCTGCAGATCATATAAATTAAAACGATAACTGAACTCAATGTTCCCTTTTTTAATTGAATTTAGTTCTGCCAAACTCGTAACTAAATGTAAGGCTTGAAAACAGTGTTGGCAATAATCAAAACGGCGCTGTTTTTAAACACTGTTTTTTTGCTTTTTAAGTAGCTTTTCTGCTGATTAAAACTGTTTGCAGGGTTGCTGTTTTGCTTTTTGTGAAACAAATACCTAAACATTTCAGTTTTATTTACCAAAAAACCATCTTTTTGCATTCGTGCAATTATTACATTTATGTAATAATCAAGAGTTATAACTCTATTTTAAGTCCCGTGTTTATTATGTTTTATTTCCCAAAAGCATCATGCATCATAGCGTCTTGCATCTTTCGGACCAGGAAACAGCAAAAAACGAACAGCACATATTTTCGACGAAGAAAGCGCTTTTTACCAACACGGCTTGAAAATTTAACTTAATCATTTAACGAAAGTACGATATCAAAAACTGAGACTCTTATAACTCTAAAGCAGTCAAATTATCCATCCGCAATCACCATGCTCATCAATTTTGTTAAAACCTCAATTGATTTAAACACGAATATACTTTAATCTACCTTGTGACATCAAAATTGTGAATTTCCAAACCAATGGTTTTCTGAGAGTATTGTAAATTACTTTAAAATGCTCATAGCGTGATAAACTACTTAATGACGAAACTTTCTCCGACTTAATTACCACACAGCTTTCCCGTATACATTTCGTCATAAGTTAAAAATCTGTAAAGTCTGGTCAGCCAATGTTCCATAAAATCTTGTTGTTGACAGAAACTATAAAACTGTGAAGCTTTACTTCATTGCCAACGTAATTTTTAATTCTTACTTTCCAAAACAACAATTCTTAATCCGACTTAATTATAGGTTATTAGGATCGATCTCTAGAACCTCGCTGGACTTCGTTTTATCTGACGTATCGTGTAGTGTAGAAAGAAACTGTCGAAAACTGTTTGGTTTCAAATTTAATGTCCACTGTCAGGCATTCGCTTGCTCTTTCTCGTAAAACAGTTGCTTATTATCACTCATCTGCATTTTTAACGGTATTTAGCCAATGGCATATCCGACTAAAAGTTTTCACGTAATTTGAATTGTCAGTTGAGTTAGCCTTCATAGAGTGCAATAATAACGGAATATTTGACTGGGTAAAGTGGAAGGATTGTGAGTTTGAATCATTACGATTTCTTATTTACGCTTTATTCTCATTACCATCAACCACTAATGAGCTTTGATTTTCTTATCATTCAAGATAGGCATTTATCATTTCGCAACTAATTAGCGGGGTTTCTTCTATTCAGCTCATTTACAACCGAAACTCCGAAGCAAGAAGTCAGTCAAATTATGGTTCGATTCAACAACTGCTTCCCAAGCAGACTTCTGCTCTGTTCTACGTGATTCAATATTACCTCGGCGTCTGTTTTGCTCCAATTCGTACAAATTTTCAGAAGAAATGGGAAACCTGTCCTCTTCGGAATCTACCTCGTTCCTCGAGTCATAGCCATCAACGTGTTCATCTACTTGGTGCTACTTATGTTCGGAAACTTCAAATCTATTCATGGAGAAATGGAAATATTCGGTATATTGAGGCTGTTTGTGGTTAACTGCTCTGTCTTTATTTTGCATCCGATTTTCTTTTCCTCAGCGAAGAATTCATGCAAAACGTTGATAAAGCATTGGCAGTGTTTGAAACAATTTTGGAGGAAAATGAGAAATCGTGTTTTGAAGTATGGTGTCAACAAAGCGGCATACAAAACACATTTCAATGTTCAAGGTAACCCTTAAACTTTAAATTTTCTAATCATGCCCTTTAAAATCATTCGTGTTTTTTAGTATTCTCGATTACTTTGAAGTGGTAAGCATCTTCATGGATTTGCGAGCAAACATAAGCGGCCCAATGCATTTGTATGGTATATTTCCCTGGAAGTCCATTTACTTAGAATGGTTGATTTGGATCCTTGAATCGGCTAACATATCAATTTTACTTCTTGTCATTTTCTTAATAACCGCTTTACCTGGATGCTTATCATTTTATACTGAAGAATGCTTGAGAAGGCTATTAGAAAACGTGAACACGTCGGAGAATGGAGCTTCTGAACAGCTTGATTGATACCAGCACCTCTTTTTCATTAATCGGGGGTTTAACAAAGCTCTTGGAAAAGGGATATTCATATTTCACGCCGTTTACAATATCCAACAAGCGGCTCAGACATATTGCCTTTTTCAATTGTTACGAGCTGGAGCTTCATATGCTGACATTAATCTGCTATTAACGGACATGTTTGTAAGAAAGTTTATTGTACTTTTAAAACAGAGTAAAAGAATTTTGCCTCATGCACTTTTATTTTTTTTATTGTAAATAGGATTGCTGTCTCGTTTCATAACCTCTCATTAGTGGACAAGGCTTTACATGAATTCAAAGGTGGACTTCTGGTGAAATCCCCATTTGTCCTAAATAAGCTTTCGAGCAGACAGGAAATTTGAAGAAAGAAAAATACAAAGCTTACAGAACATTCACATGATTATCGACCCATGTAAATGTGGAAGAAACCTGACCTTCGAGGAATGTCCGTCTATTTAGATCACTATAGCGCTGCAGCATTGTGGCCTTAGAAATTAAACCAGTTTGAGTGCATTGCAGGGGGATAATAATGCAGCACGCATCTCGAATAAATTATTTGTGATTAATTTTGATGATTTCACCCGAAATCTTGATACTCCGTTAATTTCATAAGCCTAAAAGAAATCTTACTTTGCCTTCATGCAGTGTTGGATTATTTAAAATGTTGCTACCAAACTTATTTTATCTACACGTTATTCAATGAATGAATGAATTTATTGTATCACTTCTTTTTCAGGCCACAGACTATAAAGAATTATTTTTACAATAGCTTTGACAATTGTTGGATGGAGTTCCACATGATATTTGACATTTAAACGCAACGTATTATAAAAACATCAGCAAATATTTTCAGCGAATATTATATTATACGTACATTATCATATGTGACTACGTTGTAGTACTTGACAAGTTATTAACATCAATATATTGTACTTGTGACAAATGATTTTTAATAACTATACAACTTTACGGTACTCTAGCGTTAACAAAAATATATAACGCTCGACTCATTAACTTATTCACAGTGACGAGAAAAAAAACTACTTAACTTTCATTTTGTTGACTTATATTGAGTTCATTACCATGCTAATTTTGTACAACTTTGATTTTTGTGTAGTAGGTATCGCTTATAAGTAAAACTACGTATTACAAGTGTGGGAAAGTGCATGCTTGCAGAAAACATTCTGTATGGTCATGATAATTTTTGTCATTCCATAACTCTTTAATGTTGTTCATAACATCTTTGTACATACTTTTTACGCTTTTCGGTAATTTAATTTTGAGGTCATCACCAATTCTTTTCCATGGCACATTACAATAATTATTGCAGACGCAAATTGATGGTTCCATTCCCTGTCGATTATATTCCACGTGTTTGTCCATGATAGATTGCATGATATGTTGTTGGTACCCATGAGAATTTCCAATTTTCCATAACGCTTTCAGGTTCACTTTAACTGCTTGTGAGTTCCAAAAGGATGAATGGTTATCTTTTGAATTGCCGTTTGTCGATAACAGGTTCACTAGGTACTCTGGTCAGTGGTTTACTTGGGGGCTTGATAGATGTGTCCACGTATTTAGGTAGGCTGGTCTGCTCGATACTTCTTTCACGATCATGATTTCTCATGTTAGTTTCAAGTGAAGGATCCATTTTTGTTCCAGTTTCAAGTATTTGTTTCAGAGCATTTAAGTCGCATTCGGTTAGTGTTGAGCTTTGTTGACCTTCGTTTGGTTTTGGTAGGCGTGGCATCTTGGTAGAGGGAGGTACGTCATCCGTGATAGATATTTTCTTTGGATATTTTTTTAACTGATGACAGTTTCGAAACACAGCTTGTTTGTCCTTTTTAGATTTTAACTTCACAATCGCAACAAACTGGTCGACTTCTTTGCTTTTTTAACTTGCACTTCTTCGACATTTACGCTCACATTTAGAGCTGATTGTAATAGATTTGTGATTATTTCTGTTGTTATCGCTTGTTAGCAGGTTGGGGTCATCTAGACCATGAATAACTACGTTCATTTCTCTATTTTCACGAGATTGCTTGTTCACATTTTGAACTGTAAAACTCTGTTAATAGGGCTTACATTAGCCGAGCACTGTGACATTTGGATTTGAAGTTCTTGTCCAATTAATTTATTCAAACAAGAGTCAACTTCTGACTTCAAATGCAATAAATTGGTTTTAAAAAACTGTAAAATATGCAGTGATTGCACTGGATAGTGTCACAAGAGTTTTGTATGCATGACAAAAACTCTGCTATGGGACAGTGTTAAACAAGGCTAAATTGCCTTTGCTCAATTCAACTTGCCCGTTTCTTTACTTTTATTATTTAACATAATGGCTTTGCTGACAAATGACGACTTGACACTTATTTTGCTGATTTTGCTAATTGACGAGCTCTTTTTGCTTTCTGACCACTCTCTTTGACAGCTCATGTGAACTTTATTTCATGTGGAACACGTTATTCATTGGGTTTAATGCAGATAATTTTTTTTTCTTGTAAATCTACAATGGTTTATTTCTAAGATTGAACTTCACAAGAACAAACTTGTTCGTCAATGCTAACAACACTAGTTAGTTGAGTATGCCGATGCATAAAAATGTAGCAAAATACATAAAAGAGATAGTTATGAACCAACCAGGTTGTTACATCCTTGATGAGTTGTGATTTTGATTTTTACTGCGGTTTTCATTCCGCTTCAGTCAAGCATAATTTTGTTTATGTATACCAACATATTTGAACACGTAATTCACAAAAGGCTCAACAATTCAGTAAAAACTAGCTGAGTCGAGTTTAAAATACAAAAAAAATGAGTATTAATATGAAAAAAAGACACAAATATCCATGAAACTAAGGAAGTAAATGGAGATAAATGTGGCAGAGTTGCGGCTTAGCATAGCGTAACCTCTCTGGCAAAATGTCGTAATGGTCGAGAGGAAATGAGCCGTAACCTCTTAAAAAGACTGTTGGCTATTGTCTAATTGTCTACATTCATTGAGTCAAATTTATTCTAATTTTATATTCAAATCAAATTTGTAGCCAGCAGTTCGGTTTTTACTTTAAATGTTCCTTCACACGTCTGACATTTCTTTAAAAGTAAAATGCGAATTTTCTTGGTTAAATATATTGTGTTATGTTTTGCCGTCGTATTACAATTGGAAACAGGTAATTCTTCAGCGACTTCAATTTATTTGAAACAGCATATTTTAATTTGCATTGTGTGTTATTTGCCAGTCATTTCAAGAAAACCAAAATACTACGATTGCCATGAGTTGGGAGGAACTGCAGAGGCAATTTGTGTGTGGGGCACCTGTCCTTCTCATTGGAGATCTGTTTTCTGGGATAATGGCTGTATAAAAGTTGGAAATTTGTACAGCGTTGCTGCATTTCTAATTAAATAGAAAGGAAATCCTGCCTCAAACGATTTTATAAATGGCACCAATTATAAGAACTGTTAGTCTGGTAGAATCAAAGGCAACAAATGTGCCAACAAACATTAAATCCGAAAATACATATTTAATAAATATTTGATACAATGAATATTTTAACCAATAAAAAGAAAACTTCCATTTGTCATAGCTAGTATATAATTTTCTTACGATAATTTCCTTCAACGCCTTTATTTTTACTTTTCATTGCGAATATAAACCATAACAGATGGTTCGTATTTATGTAGCATCGTCATTTTAATCCTTTCTAAACCTAGTTGAAAGCACGATAACTTCACGAAAATTTTACAGCTATTTATGCTAAACATATCAAGTATGTACACGTTACACATTTATGTTATCCATAGCTATTGAAGGGGGTCATTTTTTCAGTTTAAAAGATTTGAAAGGAAACGTGCAAAATGTTTATTTTAACAAATCCAAAAGTATTATAAACTGATATACGAGCATTCTTAAATATGTAATACAAATGTTTTTATTGAATAAACACACAAACTTATTTTGTGCGTTTGCAAGCATTTATGACAAACTATTTCTACCCACAAACCACTCAAATTTACCACAATAGCTATAAAAAACAGAATCCAAACTGTGGTCAATCGATTTTTAACACCTTCAAACTGTTTTTGGAGACATAACCTGCTCAATATGTCTTACGAGAGTCATATCCTCGGATAAATCATAGGCAACCTGCACAATATTACAATTACTATTAGTTTTAAAAATATTCCAACTCAGTACCCTTTTCCAGGACTTGAGCAGTTCCAAAACGTTCTGCAACTTTCTCCATTTGCTTAGAATCCCAGCTTGATCCAAATTTCCAACAATATCATCTGCAACTTCCGTGGAAAGATCGTGTGCTCCAGTCCAGCCATTCAAATGTTAAACATGGATGGTTGATTGTTACCAAACACTCTTTTATTTCCAAAAAGAATCGCTGCAAATACATTTCCTCCAGTAAATTCATCTGGCATATGAAGGGGGAAATTATAAATGTAGGTAAAACGATCCGCTACGACAAACCTACCTGCACATTCAACTGGCATATAATGCAGGTAATGTGTAGAATCGATAAAAGTTGACACACAAATTCGTTCCACATAAACGCTATTATTGTGTTCTGCTAAAGACGTAAGTTGTGCTTTATCTGTTGTATTCTCATGGTGCATGAAACCTGGATAAATCGGAGCAGTTCTAGGGACCAAATCTTTTCAGATAGGGTTTTAAGAAGCCGATGAGTCGAATTAGCACTCGTGTATGTTTTCGTTCTATTGTTGAAGTTGTAATTCATTCTTGTAAATACTCCAAATGCAACATCTGATTCAGCAAATTTTAGTAGTTATCATGTAATATACTTTCTTCAAAACTTTGCGGCACCGATGGATCGGACTCTACCGTGAGTATGAGTACATGCTGGATGTGTAGGCCATCGAATGAAAAAACGTTATAAAAAGCATCAATGAAACAGAAATCCCAAACGAAATCAAGAACTTTTTCTCCCAAGCTGACATC
>LJIJ01005569.1:0-11510 GCA_001718145.1 Orchesella cincta
CCTATCACGACTTCGTCTACGTTCCTTCTCTTTCTTTTCTTTATGCTAGACTCATCGCGTACTCTTCTTTTGACGGACCTTTCTTTACGTTCCCTGTCCTATCACGACCCCTATCTGATTTGTCATCTCGGAATCTATCCCTGTCAGGTTCATCACGACCTGATATTTTTACATTTACCTCGGGCCCTCCTCTCCTTGTTCTCCCCAGTCCGCCACCTGCAAAATGCAAAAAAAATTATCAACAACTCTTCCGCTGATTTTAATGTTAAAAACGGAAGGGTTAGTTAAAGTATTTTTGTGATGTTGCGTGCGTTGTATAACTTACCCAAACGCCGTGGTAGCCATCCTTTTACAGTACGACCCCTTTCCACGTCCACAACAACTCGTCTCCCCGTCAATTTTCTTTCCATCTGCATGTTTGTAGGCAGCTGAAATGGAAAAATGCGTTTAGACAACACTTTTTACATACTTTAAGGAAACTTTTAAACAATCAGATGCAGTTAGATGCACGTATGCAAATACTGAGCTGAGCTACATATTCCTGTGCGTACAACTGCAAAACTGTGTTACGTTCGTTCTGTGTAGGTATTGAGCCTGAGCCTAACATTTCTCATGCAAGACAAAAGTTTTACTTGGTAATTTTGCAGCTATAACTAAACTGATCTTGACGATCACCAATCAAAGACAAAAATATGTTTTGTTTTGACAATGGATAGAACCTAACATAACTGTCAGTAAACTTACCTCACTCACGATGTAAACCTACATAATATTCGCAATTGATAACTACTGATGAATATGAAAAAAGAATTGCGACTCCCAATAAACTATATGAAGCTACTTGGCTATGAGCTATATCTCTGCCTTTGCCAATAGAAATATGCTATTATGCAATGATGGTTTTGGTGGTACTTACGCATCACCTAAGAATTCCCCCCAAGTGTCACTCTCCATCATCAACTGTGAAGGTGAACTCTATTCAAATTCATCATCCGATCCGTTCTCTCTGTATTCTTTGTTCCTTTCTTTCATCATTATATTTCTTTTCATCAAAATCACGTCCCCATTATACATGTTGACTTACCAATACCAATCTACTTACCCCACACTTGACTGATGGGACAAAAAACTTACCCATTTTTTTTTACAAAAGTAAAACAAAAAAGTTAATATTTCCGCTTACTTACTTACTACAGGCGTATGTATATCAAATAAAAAAAAGAATTGGTTACCCATTCTATTCGATTTAATTTTCCATTTAGGAGGGCTACGGATAAATTATTTACAGCAGTAGTAGTCTTACCCATGACAATTCATACGGGAAAGTTACTTACGTTTTTTATGGACACGGGATACTATTTCGATTGTTTTGTTTATTGAAGATTCATATTATATAGTTTGGGAAATTTTTACTTTTGCTTGCTTAATTCTTTGTTGAATTTCATAATTGCAAGTTATTGAACTTTATAGGAACTTTAAACACTCTTATAAACCCTCTAGCTCTTACCAAAATTTACCTGTGTTTTGGCTATTTGGTAAAGTCATCATCCAGAAATCCAGGGGTTTCCCCGATTTATTCAGATGCCTCATTTCAGAGATGAGATATACACACAATGTGTAAGAACATTTATGATACGAAGGAGAATTGATTGATTGATTAGGTATGTAAGTAAAAAGAAGATAAAAGATCACCTACCGCAACTACCTGACTTACCAACATTTGGTTTTTATTTACCAGAATGTTTTCTTACCACCTTGCTTTACCAATGACTGATGATAATCATTTTTTGATTTGTTTTTGGGTGATGAATTATGAGCTCAGTACTTACGTATATGTATGATTCGTTTCGTGCATGCACACGGTCCAGCGAAACGCTTGGTACTCGGAGAAAGGTAATATTTAGTTATAATTAAATTGATACGAATAATGGCTAACCAAAAACTCACGTTGATACACAATGCATCGGCATCAGATTCGGGAATCATGTTTTAACACAATAGTTAAAATACACATTGAAAAGGTTTGAAACGTTTAGGCCTTGAATTTAGGAAGGGATTGGGTCTAACAAGTTTACAAATGTAACTGCAATACTGATATGGGAAAGCAGTAATAAAATTTAGTATGGATGATATGACTGTAAAAGAGACTTTTCTGTTATTTCAAGGCTATTGTTAAAATATTATTGAAAGAAGGATTGGGCTAGTTAGTTCCAGGGCTCATCAACCCAATAGAACCAATGCAATTGACGTTAACACTGTTAACAGAAGTGAAAAAATTAGCAGAAGAGCTATGAAGGATGCAATCATTTATCAGGGAATGGATTTGTAGTTTTTCGTAGAACTTAGGACTTTACTACACTTACAATGCATGTCCCTTTCATGTTCGTACTCCACAAAGGCATACCCTCTGGGTTTTCCTGACTTTTTGTTGTACACCATCACGATCTGTAAAATTATCAAAAAAAGGAAATTATTATTAACATATAAAAGAGCATCCAAACTCATTTATTGCACAAAAAATTGATTCTTAAGCATACCTTCTTAATGGGGCATAAGATTCCATTTCTCTCCTCAGTTTTGACTCTGATGTATCATAATTTAGAAGAAAAAGTTTACAGGATTAGAAAACTTGCAAACCATAATGTACTAAGAATTATAGATTAGTTGACGCCATATAAAACAGAAACAACGTACAATTCTGCTATAAATAAGGTCTTGTATGGATCTAGCGTTGACGCAGTTTCGTGAGGACTCCCTAGAAAAATTAAAAAATTCCAAATTAAATTAATTGACACATTTGAAGATAAGATATTCTTCAACTTTCTCCAAATATGTAATTTGATGAATGATCTTACACATTGCTATTTCTTGTTCCAACTTATACGCAACCTGTTCCCTTTCTCTTTGCGCTTTCTTTCCATCCGCTCATCCCTTGTTTCCACCTTCTGTTTTGGAGGTGTGTCGGAGGGATCCTGAAATTGCATAGATATAATGTTATCATCAATAATCCAGCATTACTTACTACTATAAAATTTTGCTACAGCTTCAGAACTTACCTCAAAAAGGTCGAGATATTGGCAACGCCTGTGCAATACCGAACTGGTTTCTCATGACTCAATTTTGCCACAGGAGGAATGTACGGAATAGGATCACGCGCTGCAAACAGCGCTAGCAAGTTTGGAGGTAGAAACTGCGTCATTTTAAATACCTAACTATATATTCCTAACCGGAAATACCTGAGTTTTAATTAACTTAACAATAATTATTATTGAGCAATTGCAAACCAATCTAACGAAGTTAGTTATACTAACCACCTTACTTACGGAATGCCCTAAAACACCTCCAACTTACAAACAAAATATCAACATTGCTAATCCAGCCCAGTTCTCACAAATTGAATCTATATCAAATTTAATAGCCATCTTCAAAATGATCCTATTTTATAACGAACAACAATTAACTACAATTATTGATTAATCAATCAAGGCAAATATTTTTAATCAGACGATGCTTCTGATTGCGTTCACCCAAACTAAATGTTGACAATACGCATATATCTATTTCATGCATTGCAAGTATCTGCGTACCTCCACTGCCATCAACAGATACCAAACAATGTAGATGATAGCCAAACTTGAAGTGGCGCGCGATGTAGGCAGCATCTGTGAGCTCTATGATGAGCTGGAGTGCGTCTCAAAAGACGAACTAAAAATGCATTGAGCCGCCTTTGCTAGAGGACGCCGCAAGGAAAAATGAGAAAAGATGCATTTTTTCTCTCGTAAACACGCGTTTTGTTGATGATTTGCAGATGCAGATGAAAATGAATGAATGAATTGTTTTTCCGGTAATTCGCTGCGTTTTTATGACATAATATCATAAAAGTTGCTATTTAACAAATTAACTTGTACTACAAAGGTTATCAGGTGTTGTTTTAGTCAATCTTCACATTGAAACTTGACCCACATGAGCATCCCTGTTCAGCTTGAGGATTGTTGATAATTCGAAAAGCAGATCTGATCAGTTCCGTTTCAAAGTCGAGGGTGGAGCCGCGGAGGATATCGAGACTGGTTTTATCGATAACGACCATTGGGGAGGACGAGGAGGAAGAGTTGGGGTTGTCGAAGGATAACATGATGTCGTCTTCTTGAAGTGTTTTGTCGACTTCAAACTTGTACTGGAAACCAGAACAACCCCCACCTTCAACGAGGACTCGGAGAAAGGTACCTTCGTCTAGGATGGCTGCAAGCCTTTTCTTACATGAGTCTGTTATCAGTAGAGTTTGAGGGGAGGCGGGTTGAATTTTGGAGGAACTTTCCATTCGACGAGGAGAAGTAGAGTAGAAGTTTGTTGTGTGGAGAGGTGGAACGTAGCACTGATGATGATGTGGGGAGGATGAGACTGATGATTTTGAAACCGTTGTTGCTGCAGTTCGAAGTGACAATCCATGTTTCATAATGCTCCTAATTAGTGACATTTTGACCAAAATTTTGCAGATATACTAACAATAATAATAATTGCTATCGACAGTGAACAATGATATAAACAAACAAATTTGACTCCGACTAATATTTACCCCTCCTTCCTGCACTTTACGCTACAATACTGACTGAAGTACTTGATCCAAACGTTTGGGTAGGTACTGATGCCGCCGGATTGGGGATCACCACATCAACGAGTTCTAGGGGTTGGTAGCGATAGCCCTGCTGTCTTCAGCGACTTCTTTACTCCTATATTTATGTATGACAAAGGTCAAAGGACCAGCAGTTAGTATGATATGTGCTGCTGAAAAAGTTCTTCTGGTGCTGTAATTCACAGATTGAGCTTACAGTTCAAGTTTCAGGACTCATCATTCATCGTCTCCAGGTAGGTCGACCACAGAATACAATGACGAAAGAAATTCAACTCAAGGAATTCTAGAATATCAAGTAAAAGATTTCAATTTTCAAACAGTTTATAGGTTAGGCTAATTATAAACGCTTTTAGATGTTATGATATATGAAAACAATAAGCTTCATAATTTATTTGGGTTGTGCATTTATCTGATATTATTGCAATTAACATGCATGATCACATTGGATTAGAAGATAGACAGTTACACAGGGGCAGTACGTACTCCTTAATCCATTACACCATTTTATCATGAAACGTAGTGATATGATTTTTCTGATAATGAATTTTTCTTACTCCTTCCCATCTAATACTGCCAGTTATTGTTTTAGTTCTATCTGAAGCGTGCAAGTATGGAATCCGAAATTTGTTTTCGTTGTCGTTATCTTGACTATCTTATGACTAACTAAATATAAATCGTTAGTATTGCTGCTATACTCAATACAGAGGATTGTCAATTGTCATACTATACTTAACAATTTAAATGTCTAATTTTAAAGGTTACGTCAACTGCATTGACACAGGTCATGTGCACTTGAAGGAGAGTTTTGTTAGATTAAAATTTTTTTTAAACATTTAACTGCCTGTAGTACAGTGGTTTTAGTAGGCTCATGTTTCATCTTCATCTTGGAAGCATGTACATAATATATTTGTTTGACAACCATTTTCCGATTCGCAGTAGTTAAAATGTTAAATGTAGACTATACGTTACGTAGTTTATACATGGAAAATATATCGTGGTGTAAGTAAATGCAATTGGTTTTTGCATTGTATCAATTACTGTGTGCACAATAATAGTGTAATAATTATGAAATCTCTTAATTGGTTAGATAAGATCTTTTAATGATTTCTAAAATCTCTTTTAAGTAAGCATTTCATGGACACTCGAATTGTTTGTTACCCAGACTTTGACTTCGTCTGAGTACCAGAGTTGGGCATAATACAAAGTGACAAAATTACCAGCCACCGATAGAACATAGGTGGCCCAACTATTCCAACTCCACAATTTCCTTTAAAAGCCGAGCAACCAAGATTCACATTTCCTTTAGCAAGAACAAAGGCAAGCATCTGAAGCATCCCTTGACAAACAACACTTCATTGTGTACTTCCCCTTCTAGTCCTACATCCTCATCCAACATCTATCTAAACCCTGCTCCGCTCCAGCATCTAAAGGTATTCGGTCTGGTTTGACTATTGCTCCTCTGCTGCATAGTACAGGTACAGACTACAGACAGATAGTAGAAACAGACTTGTTTTCTCCATCTACTCAAGCTAAGTTTGAATTTTCACCTGAATCCTCTAAACACTTCCTCAGTCTTGAGTCTGAGATTCATATTATAGAGAGTCACGAAATAACAATATTGTTGTGCCTTCTACCATCTCATTTCATACAATGAATCAACACAAAATAGTACCGATACCAAAGAAAGAGAAAGAAAAAGTATACCATGGATAAAGCAGGGTGAAACTGTGGTTGGTTTGACTCTATGTATTTACATATTACATCGGTATAGATAGATACAAAAGTGAATGCATGGAATGGAATGAATTGAAAGCATGCATAACTTGTTTCATCCGCTGGTCTTGTTTCCTCAGTTATAAGGGAACAGTCCTTAAACAAAGTCCTATCCTATCCTAAATATTAAGTACAGCTGCATAATATTATATACCAGCTTACTTCCTGGTTTTCGAGCTTTTTTTTCGCAATTTCCCTGTTCTGGAAAAGTAAGGCTGCTAACTGCACACTACGTGCCAATTCCATTGTTCATTCGGAATCCATTTTTTTTCTGCGCTTCATTTTGGCACCACCCACATGTCTGCAAGTCGAGTAGTTTTTGTTCTATATGTCCAAATAATCCAGCCAAAAATTCAATCGGGATATACTGAGTAACGCATGACTACATGCATTCTTCTACCTTTCAAGAGAGAACCGTGCATAAATTCTAAAAACAATTTAACTTTTTAGATGAACCACATTATAAGGATTCGAACAGTATTGGTTTCATGGTTCTCGGCATTCAATTTTAAAATAAACTGTAAAACCAGTTAGGTTTTCTGAAGAGTAAAAACTGGAAAATGCATTTACAACCAATGGTGACAATGCACTATGGTTGCCAAGTGCATTTAATCTCCCGCCCCTCACTGACATGCAGAGATGATTGTTACTCAAGTCTTTCTCGTTGGCCTGGAAAGTGCATTAGACTTTACAGTTGCAACATTTGGCTATGGAAAGTACATTCAAATGCACACAAAGAAAAAGCTGTTCCCCTTGAACGTGCACTATATTGTACAGATGTATTATGTACGTCCCCTGGAAAGGTAGGTCACTAAAGTGACCATCAAAATCTTTTGGTTCAGATGGACCGTAAAGTATTTTTACACAATGTACAAATGCATTTGCTACTAAGCATTTCCTGCCTTCTTTACACAGAATAGAACCGTGTTGGTTTTAGATATGACAAAATTCAACCGAATGGTGTAGTAAATGGATGAATTCATTAGGAAAAGTCATGAACCGATAAGCTCAGGGCCTTCGTATTACGCTGAAATCTTTTTTTTGGCTATTTCAGGACTAAATATTTGTAGGGAAAGAATAAGGTTGTGTCTCTCCCAAAACTAAAGGAGCTATGATTTCAGTTTTGCATTTGTAATTCAGTCAACTGCCACTGGGATAAGTTTTTATTTCCGTTATATAATTGACCATGAGCAAAGAAGATATTCTGGAGAAAAAGCTCTACAAAATCTTTAACCGATATGGGAGTAGGTGAGCAGTATCCTCGACAGATTAACTGAAACTTCTTTTGTGTCGCAATTCAAATTTGGAACGTGAGAATGATCTTTAACGCCGGAAATACTTGTAGCTCTTCGTTCCAACTAGCGAGAATAGCATTTTTACGCAGAACGTTCAAATTTAAATACGAAATTTAGTAATTTTCAACTGAATAACACTGGAATATCACACAAAGATGAAGATGGTACGCGAAGGAGCAAGTCACGAACAGCCCTACCCATGTTATTCCATTCATAGTTACTTTGGATTGAGCTCATGTATACTACTAAGGAGAGAGAATTCACAAAATTTAGTTTCTAAAATTTATAGTTTCATATTTTAGGGTACGTGAAAATTATTGAAGAAAGATGACGTACACCGTGAATTAAGATGAATTAAGACGAAGTTTTAAGATGAAGACTTCACCTTTCTATCTTCACGTGAATGAAATGTATGAAGGGACCACTTTAAAAACCAAAATGAAATGAAGATGAATGAATAGTTTTCATTTTCTTGCATTTCTCGCCCTTATAATAAATGCATTTCATCAAAAAATTTGGAGTTCAATTTATCATAAATTTGGCTTATCCAATATACTGTTCTACGCATACCGTTAGGGGTGTTTTATTCGATCGTCTGGAATATATGTAATATATACGTAAACGGAGTAAGTAATCACTACCAGTTACAGAAACTAATTTTTTGAATAACTGCTCTGGGAAGCGTCCTAGGAGGTTGGGTCTTGAGAACAATCGACTCGGACGCCAATTTCCTATCTAAATATCTAAACCTTCTCCTTAGTATTACTCCTTCTATCAGAAACATACATCTGCTCACTTTTCCAAAAACTTAAAGGTTTTAAAATCGACTTTCAGAACTAGTACTCAAACATGAGTTCGTCATACTGAATCATCATTTCATGGGCTTCATTTCGACGGCACCCACGTGTCTGTATGATGAGTAGTTTTAACACAGCATGGCCAAACATGTAGCGCTAAAAATCGGAAGGAAAATATTGAGACGGAGTGCCCATGCCGAATAAAAACTGACAAAATATGAAAAACGAGTTCACGATATCAAAAATCGAGTCAATAATTTCTATGCACAGCTTCATAACGAAGCGATTGCACCTGGTTTCGTGTTCTGGGACAAACATGCACCAACTTGACGAAAAAGTTTAATAGGGATATCCTGAGCCTTCATTTTGTTTTCAGTTGCGGTTCGTTTTAAAGATTTCATGTTATATTTACTAATCTAAAGGGACCGAGACTATACCCACAAGACTCTTACCAACATTTTGACACCAATTTCAACATTCCACGTTAAATACTTTTGACGCTGGTTATGAGAGTTTGAGATTTGGCAGACAAAAATTAATTTCCCCTAGTGAGACTCGAACTAGTGCAAAAAGGAAATGCAACCCATAGTTGCCATATAGGCCACGCTCGCATTAATTAAGCACTTTGTGACTTATCTAATAGACAATTTAAAAAAGGTGAATGAAAAATTTTGGAAACTGACTTTTCTCCCGTCCGTCAAGTTAGAAACCATACGTATGCAGATTGCTTATTTAATTTAAAGTGACCATACTGTAAGTATATGAGGTGAACATTAACAATAATTCAAGTATTTGAGGTGCTCATTATACAAGTATTTGAAGTGAAAATAATGCAAGTATCTGAGGTGCTCATTGTTCATTATGCAAGAATTGAGATGGCCATTATACAAATATCTGAGGTGCTCATTATGCAAGTATTTGATGTGCTCATTATACAAGTATTTGAGGTGACAAGAATGCAAGTATCTGAAGTGCTCATTATGCAAGTATTCGAGGTGGCCATTATACAAATATCTGAGGTGCTCATTATGCAAGTATTTGAGGTGACCATTATGCAAGTATTTGAGGTGCTCATTATTAAAGAGGTGTACATTATGGAATATAAAAGGCCTTAAAAATGTTAAATAAAAAGTATTTATGAAAAATATATTCGAACGGTACAGTCAGCGTATATTCAATGAAACTACCCTGAATTGAATTAAATAATTTAAAAGCACCCTTAAAAGCGTTAAATAACTTTTTGATACATTAAACAAACTGCAGTAGCAAATGCATTTGCTTTCATGAATTTCCTACACCCCTGTTTTTGTATCAATATGCATAAAAATATCTTGACAAAGACTATCTAATCTATATATTCTTTAACTCATACAACAACTTCCCAAACGACCGACGACCGGGGAGAAAAGCTTTGGAAATAAACTTTCAACTTTAGAGCTGTACTGCTGCGAGGACAAATGAAAGTCTGATCATCACCACGTAAATAAGTTATTAGTCTGTATTAATTTAATAATTTGAATTAAGACAAGTATTACTATAAATCAAGTGTTTCCACAATCTAACGTCAACAATACTTATTTCAAATGTATAATAACTTCTACAACTGAATTCCAGCACGCCTGAAGAAGGTAAATAAATACCGAAACCGGGTCATGAACGCTGTCATCAAAATCCTAGCTCAAGTTCAAGGTGCATTTATTATTCAATATAAAAACTCCCCAAGTTTCCCTATGAATTTGCGTTACAAAACCATCACGGCTACCATTTAAACTAACCGTCCTTGAATCACCAGTTTTAAGTTGCTTTTAAAGTTAAAAACCTGTGATGAGAAAATTTTTAATGAGAAAACTTAAGCGAATGCATCTTCCCTACTACATTGCTGCGTGCCTCATTCTTAAATGTTCTTCTACCCATTTTGCAAAAAGTGCAAATTTTGGATATGCATGTGTGCTTGTAAATAAAAGACTGCAAAACGAAGTTAAATAAAGAATTAACAGATATACATACGATTAAATCTTCAATAAATTTATTTTTGTTAGTTTCAACTTAAAAATGTCAAATAAAAATAAATTGAAAAAAATTATACTTCGATCGTCTTTGTCTGCAGATATCCTGATTAATTAAAGTAACTGAAATTAATGAAGCACCCTTAAAAGAGTTAAATAAGGGTTATTAAATTATGCATACTGCATTTGACAATTTATATACATGTAGTCAAACACATAACCTAGATATTAGTTACCTAAAGCATGCAACAACTTCCCTTATGACAGACGTGCCCGGCATTGGACCGTTGCAAAAACAAACTTTCGAATTTACTATTAATGTGTTGCCTACTAACTTCTAGTTTGACAGCAGTAATATAATTCTCAAATGGTGGTTGTTTCGCTGATTTTTTCGATACAGTTCTCCTTCACATATCTAAAAATCAATATAAGTACTTTAAATATGTTAGTTTAATGATACTTTCATATCGACAATATGCATGAAATAATCCTCAACCTACTTATGTGTGTCCTTTTCAGTCTTGTAAATTGCACAGCAGAAATGCAAGTTGCCACATGCAATAATTGCAAATATAATGCCGGCAACAATGACAAAGCCGTAACTGCAAATCAATAATAAAGGAAACCTCGTTAATATACATCCTGTAATACATTGCACGGTTAACACAAAGCTTGTGCTCACAAGATATGTAGCATTCCTTCCGTGAAGTAATTTACTTCCTTCTTAATAGCACCACTAAACTTGTCTTCCATTCCTTCCATTCCATGTAAAACTTTCTGCACGTAATGATGGACTACACTTTCAGTTGTAGTAGGAGTATTTTCAAAAACGTAATCTCTTAATTGTGTCCAGTTCTTGGCTAAATTATAATATATTTATTGACAATTAGTAACTCATTTATATCTTCATTAGAAAATATAATAATATGTATCATAACATACAAAGCAATTAATGGGTGCAAAGCATGGTAATATTATGCCAGTAGTATGTAATACTTTTACCATCTAA
>LJIJ01005570.1:0-11509 GCA_001718145.1 Orchesella cincta
TTAATTGAGATGCAGTATATATTGTGAAAGTGCTTATCTAACCGTGTAACGCCTCCTCAAACGGTAATCTGCTGATGAGGATGTTGTTAAGCTCCCATGTTTTGGTTGTCAAGCTTCACCAGCGCACTCGCGTGTCCGTCAATAATATGGATTTCCAGTGGGGCTTAAGAGGGGTAAACGGATGCGTATGTATTAATAATGCGTTGTGTAATAAGAATCACCCCAGAAGTCCAGTGTCCCGCTGCACCAAGTCATAACCATTTTCGCAGCATTTGTCAGTGGCTGTATTTTCATCATGTCTGTTCGCTACTTTGAGCAATCGATGGAAGGACATAACGTCAACATCCGGATATTCCTCCGAAAGAAATACCCTGCGTGAGAGTGTGAGCTGGCAAGAGCAGACAGTATCGAGAGAGAGTCGAAGTAGTTTTGCGGCGTTGGTGGAGTAACGATGGAAACTTGAATAATATGGGCCACCACAACAAGTGAAAGGCCGATTGCCCGCACAGTATTTTAAGATCCGGCTTGAGTTCCTCACAGTGTCCCAGATCACGATGTGAATTCCAAAAGCGGAGTGGGGCCGAGGGCGAAAAAAGCTTTCTACTTCAGAGTACTTGACGTTTCAGTGCGTTTAGAAACCTCCGTGGCCTAATTAATACGATAAGCCCTTGGGGAAAGAGTGAGAGAGTGGTGTGGATGGAAGCCAGGATGCAAATAATTTTGACATTTCCAGTTGCTTGCGCCACAATCATAGGAGAGGTGGCCGAAAAGCGAGACAGGAACCGACCGGGAAATCACGTCTGAGTCGGCAGTGACAGGGAAGGAGGACATTGTGTCTCTCATCGATGGTTCAGGGCTCTGCCACTACATTGGGCAGTCGCACGTGGAGGGCGTGCGCGTGAACTGGAGAGGAATATGTAGAGTGTACAGCGCTGTAAAGCGAGAGCTGAGATCGGTGGGAGACGCGAGAGACCAGCATTTGGCTGAGCTCTTGCTTCGTATAGCGAGGTACGTGTGTAGTAGCGGAGCCGCTGTGATACAAAGTGAGCACAGGCAAGTGTTTTCCTGAGGAAAGAGAGGAGATTCCTGCTTTCCAAGGCGTGACTCAAATGTTGGGTCGATCGGCTGCGTCAAAAAAAGCTTATGAAGTATCGTACCCACTCCGCAGTTCTCATTCCGGAGGTCGCCACCACACTCCCTGTGAAGTAACGGCTGAACGGGGTCTATGTAGGGCTGCTGAATGGCCTCGTACTATTACACTTATCTGTGTTCGGTTGTCTCGTGGCCAGTCATCATGAAACGCTGCCAGCGGAATCCCGAAGCATCAGTCAATGATTCCTCAGCGTGTGCTGGGGAAGAAGCAGGCGGTTTACAACTAACGCATGGGAAGGGCTAGTCTAGTTGTCGCTTTTTGATGGATGGTAATTTTTGTCGATCACACATCCCCGCAAAGGGCTGCATTAACCATGTTCTCGAGGCACTAAGGGCGCGCACATGGTTTAATGGTAGGAAAGTGGATTGAGCGAATAGACATCAACAGTGAGAGAGCTGAGAAGATTGGAGCTCGTTACGTAAGTTCTACATTTATCGCCACAGTCATATAACGTGAATTGTCACGCCGAGTCTGTGTAATCCGTTGAATACGGTTTTCGGGAGGTATCTCTTAACCTTGCCGCAGCATTAATTTCGTTGATATAATTCTCTATCATAATTCTCTTGCTTCGGTGTAAAAGCAGAATATAATGTCGCCCACAGGTCGTCGTCCGATCAGCTTGTAAGTTAACGTTGTTTTTAGCGGGAAGGAGAATGGTTTAGAGCAGGAGTAGTGTCCCACATTCCTGGGTACATGGCATTCGCCTTGTCAGCAAAGTCCCTGGCTCCTTTTATATTGTTTAAGAGGAACGCATTTGATACTCCTCCTGAATAAAAATTATAATCGGATGGTTGACCGCCAAATGAAATAATGAGCTTTATCTTATCAGTTCCATTCCTGAGGTTGTGTTCGGCAACAAGCTGTGGTAGGTAGATACCGCTTTGATTCCATGATTCAGGGGAATCTGCCACAGTTATATGTGACAATTTATATTCAATTCTATGATGAATACCACATTTTTATTACTATGCATCATATTTACTTTCATCCTCGAAATGGCGACAAGTACAATGTCCTGAAAACGAGTGAATCATAACTCTCCAAATTCTCCTTCCCGTATTGGATTCCAGTTTGATGGGAGATGACTCAAACCATACCAATGTGATACTCTGCTAATGCTATCATTTTCTGAGCCTAAATGGACAACAGGAACTTAATAAATTGACTTGGATATATTGATATATCTAAGAGAACTATTTTTATCTTCACTTTCGAGCGGAACGAGATTGAAGATCGTACAAAAATGAGGCAACAGGTAGTAGGCACGTTTCTTATGAAATTAGAACACCATTTTCAAGTGTTTCAAAAATGGGTGCAGGGGGCCACCTGCCAAAATTACTGGAGAAATGTAGTTTGATAAATAGTTTATCTTGAGAGTCTAACAACAGAGCTTAAAGATATTGCTGAGATGAGCCACACTGCAATGCTCACCAGACAGATTCTTTCTTGTCTCTTTATTGTTGTGCTTTACATAATTTTAATCATGCTTGTTGCAGTGTCGGTTTGATAAAACACTTGACCAGCTTGTACGGCAGGCATAGAAATTTATCTATATATTATACAACAAGAACAATAGAGCATCAACATGTAAAATTTCCTCAACTAATAGTGATACGCCCTCGCTGAGCCCCGTAGTCCAAATCACAAATTAATTAAATATGGCGCCAAAAATGTAACATTTGCCTTGGTATGTCAAAAGCATTCATGATCAACGTGGAGCATATTTGCATGTCGGCCCCAATGACGCTTTGCTAAGTATTTTTCTCTTTGATTGGCTAACGGGTTTTGCAAACGTTTTTACCTGATCTGGTGACCAGTGTTTGTTGCACGTGACGGACGAAAATTTTACATGTGATGCTCATTCTTTTGTATATATATAAGAAAAAATTCTTATGGTACGGGCAGGCACGTGACTTGTTGTAGACTTGTAATTTCCAGTGTCCATGTCCGCAAAGCTGGAACAAGTGAAGGTCAGTTTACGTTAAATTTAAAGGACACTGTATCACATATTTGTGATAAACATTTTATCGCATCACGAATTGATGTCGCGCATTGATTTTTCATAAGTATTTTATTTGTGGAAAATGTAGTCTACATTGTTGAGTAAATTGTGTATCTCATTTATGACGATGGTAATATCAAGAAGGTGTGTGCCAAATGCAAAAGGTTACCAAATAATGTTAAAACATTGCTAACAAGCAAGAAAATATTTAATATTAATCAGCCTCTCAGTTAGTTGTAACTTAAACGAGTCAAATATTCAAAGCGTCAAGTTAAAGTTTGTGTAAATATGAAGAAAACTAACATCGCGAGCCATTAGTTGAGCTGTCCGAAAACCATTATCATTCCTGAATAAAAAACTACATTACAAACAAAGACCAGGCTAAACTTTCGAGTTAAATCTATGAACTTTGCAAATGCACATTAACACATATAAAAAGCTCCATAGTTGAATACCAACTTGCATAATATTTTTTTTAAATTTTAGTAGATGTGAAAGACAAAACTGATTAACTGAATTTAATCCTGATTAACTAATAGGATAAGTTGAGATATTTGTAATAGCGTGAATAAGAAAATGGGCTTCAATACTTTAGGAACTCGTTTTCCCTAGGTTTTGTTATCTATTTGCGATGGAAATTTGCACAGATTGCTGCTTTGAAATCAAAGCATTCTTACTTGAAAAAAAGAAGCCACAAACCCTGATTGCATGTAGCAGAGATTTACTACGAAACCTTTGTTTATTTTTTTTACTATTCAGTTATCAGATGGTAAGTCAACAACTTATATACATACATAAGTTATGAATATTATTGAAAACCGTTAGCAACTAGAAGGTACTATTTTACATTGTTTGTGTTTAATACAGCGGTTTAAACAATTCCAGACTGAATCCTTGTTTCCGGAACTACTGACTTATATATCTTTCATCCGGTTAAAAGATTAAAAGGAACTGAACTGTGAGACTGACAGCCGCATCAACACATTTAAGCGGTGTCAAAGCATCCAGAAAATTGTTGGACCCCAGATTTATTCGAATGGGCCTACAAGATTTGTAGAACTTGCTCCAAAACAACCTCTTATACCGATTGCGGTACATTGAGGTGCAAAGTTGGCATTTAAGGACCCGATTAATGTGCAATACTCCATGTATACTCTAACCATACCGCCGAGCATTACCATCAACAGTAGTGTGCAATCTGCAAAAAGTATACCTGATAGCCCAAAGCAATTACATTTTTGTACACCCATTTCATTCGAATCAAGCCAATCAAACACACCGTTTGAAGAATAATTCCGCCAAATACGGTAATGAGCAAACTGCGGCTCTGTATTCCGTTTGTCAACAATGCCAGAACCTGAATAGCTCGGAGCGTCAAACAATTGTGTGACGAGCCACGAATTTTTTCGATGTTGCGTGTGTAATGTAGGCTTGAAGACACTTTGTTAAATTTAAAGGGCAGAGAATTTGGACGACTGAAATCACACAACCTCCTGTGTAAGCAGTATAGCACCAAATCCAGTGATTAACCAGTAAAATGGACAACCGAGCAACAATTTTAATACATACCCGCTGAACTATTTGAAATTTGAAGTTTCCATGCACTGGGAAGAGCCAGAAGGACTCAGGAAAGAGGAGACCATACACAAACCGAAAATGGGAAAAGTCTTGCTGTGTAATATAGAAGGTGGACGAGAATTATGTTTAGTTTTTCAATCAGCGGAATTGGTCTGATATACTTTTTCTCTGAAACGAGAGTAAATTTTATGTGTAAAAATAATTGTTAATGATAGGTAAAAAAAAGAGAACCATATTTCGAGTTACCTTTTTTAGTCGTTTGAAAAAGCAGAACATATCCATTGACACACAAAAATAAAGACGAAGCATTTCTCCGACAGTCGCTGACATACAACCAATCACTTATCAGAATAAGTAGTCCAGATAAAACCACAAATTGTCCGACAAAATTTGCTTCCATCGAGTTGGAATATTGCTTTGTAGCAATATACTGCAATAGTACAACCAGTACTGCAAGAGAATGTAGGTTTCCTCTCAATGTGACTTTGGAGGCTTTGTCTTTCGGATGTGACACGAATCCACCAGCTTTAGATCCCACTTGAATGGCAAAACTCCAATCTTGAATCTAAAACTGGCTAATTTTAAAAATAATTCAAGGGTTGATCCTTCCATTCGTTGGTGTGCACAGTGAGAGCCTTTAGTAATAAAAAATTGCTTCCTGTTCAACGGATAAATGCCGAATATCATATTTCAATATGTTTTTTACAAAAAGCAAGTGAACGGAACATTCGTATGAATGGAACAAAGGTGATGGTGACGTGTCGGACAATTCAACAAATATTAGTTAGTCAACCTTTGTTGTCTGTAGTCTATATCTATTCTATATAAATTCTTCATACTTTCTTTGAGTTATCATTTTATATCGTCACAATTTGTGAGACGTTCCCACCAATATTTTATTTCATACATTTAAAGATTCGTCGATGTAATAGACAACCTCTTCAATTTAATGATATAAAATAATCATAATCAAAGCATAGAGAGAGATTAAATTTGCTAGCTTTAGTAACTATTTAGCACTCAAGTAAAACTTTCGGTGTTTGAACGGCAGTATAATTTCTAATATAAATTCGAAAAGGTGTAATCTGAAAATTCCTATAAGCGGGTTGAAGCTAAACCAGGTCATTTCCTAAATTAATTCGTACTTCTACTTTCCAGTGGCATGTTTGTTAAATTATTTCTATTGACGTAACTCCCGAATGAATCTAGCTTGAACTTATCAAAACGCCCATGTTGAAAATAAATCAATATTGTGGACACTCTTTTTAAACTATGATTGGCACTTTAGTGTACAATTACTCTCCTTATGAAGTAAACTAATAATTTAATTAATTCATACTTGTTTAACGACAATATGTATAGAAAACAAAGCAAATATGTTTACTGTTGTATTATTTTCTATTACGACTTCATATTTAATAATACTCCCAAAGTGTATATAAGTATTTGAAAACAATCCTAAATTTTTTAACCAAAATCCCTAAATGCCAGAAACTGCCATAGATTTAATTCGTTTCATTGTACTTAACTTAAAAAAGTCATGGAGTTTGATTAGAAATGCCCTGCCGTATATTAAAAATTTCCAGCAGTTGTTTAAGCGACTTTCTAATACAATTTGCTACGTGTATTTAACTTTAACTGGAGCACATCTTAAAACAAACGTTTCAAACGTTGATAGTACTTGTGAATTTTTTATACATGGCTCGTACAGTTAACAACATGAAAAGTGAGGTTGGAATGCCATACAGTGAAAATTTAATCAACTGCCGAAATTCTGAAACGCAAGTAGGATCGGTACATTGTATTGAAAGTTTAGAGACCATTCTGCCACTTTTACTTTTCTGTTCCAGGATTCCGTAAAAAAGAATATATGGACAAACGTTCCCAATTCCATCAAATGGCATGTTTTGTTGAGGTTTGTTAGGTTTGATCTCCTGATACCCCTAACAAAACTTCCATAATCAATACTATAATAACAATTATATAACTTTCAATTTTAGCTTTTTTGAAATTATGATAGGTTAAAAATGATTTAGTTTTTTGAAAATTGTCCTGAAGAAAGCGTTAGGGTTAGACGCAGAAAGTTCGACAAAATAAAACCTTGTTATCAATTACTGCACTCAATACTATTGAAATCTTCGCGTTTGAATTCCGGACTGCAAATTAAAACACTTACGAAACTCAAATATATTTTATACTTTATTATCGGCACATAGTTGGTTGTGCTATAATAATTGCGTCAGTGAGTAGTGACTGGTGCGGCATTGTGTAAAAAAGTTACAGTAACCAACAAGTCTCATGCTTCTGTTAAATACAGTGTTAAATAGTTTTTAAGTTAAGAAATGTCCCAATTTACATCTTGAAAAATAAACATTACCTCAATTTACGATAAATAAATCTAGGGATATAGCATAAAGTAACTACCAGGGTGTTATGTTGAAAATTGTTGCCCCCAATGGCCAAGAGTAGAAATTGTACGAATTAAACTTTTTCAACAAATAAGAAAACCAGGAGACCCCCAATGATTACACTATTCAGTAATGAAAGTCAAGTTCGATTACAATTACAATTGATCATTGAAATAAAATATATAACTTTATTGTAACCATATTACATTATATTCTACATTGCACTTAGATTTTCGTTTCCAACCAATAAATTCACTATATTCCCAATTTTTTTACTAAATGTATTCAAATCGCAAATACTTACTTCGCGATCCTTTTTTTAGTATATAGTAAAAAATTGCCTTTATTAAATTATCTGTATTATTGTTCAATAACAAAATCGGTTGTTTTTGCTACATATTAAAATATTATAGACCCCTTGACTTATTTAGATTTATTATGCCATATTCATGAATCGCGCGGATTATATATGAATTGTGAAATCACAACTTTTACCAAGCGGTTTTTTAAATTTAATATTACACGTAGAAACCTTTCCAGAATCTGTTCGAAATGAAGTCCAATTGCACATTGAGGCTTCTACTTCTTTTCTAAATTCCGGTCGCTGGTAGTAATATATATGAAAGTTAATTGCTGAGTTTACTGCAACTGCAAGCCCCACCGCTGTACTTAATTCACGGTACCAAGTATTGGTATAAAATAAAACCGTATAAAATACATATGGCACTATATTTGTTGCAAACAGGGAAATCACCACGGGCAAAAACAGGAGGAGTGCATTAATTTCCTTCTTTTGCACAACATTCATGTTTGTACGTTTCCTCTTAATTATCCGTACGTGGAGGAAAGAAAGCAAATTAAAAATCAATAGAACAGGAAGTGGTAGCCAGACATCAAACTTCGTGTGAATATTCCACATATCAACGTAGAAAAGTTGAAATAGACTTGTCTCACTAATTAAATAATCGAAATCTTGCAGGCTTAAAAAATCCACATGGTAACCATTACGTTCCACCTTATAACATATAATTCTTGGAATATTTAGAATGACACTTGTGAGTAAAACACTATATGCTAGGAATGTTGTGTTACCGGATGTAAAATATGTCCTGGACAGGAATGGGAACTTTATCACCAAAAATCGCTCAACTGTTATGAGCAGTGTCATGTATGTGGATCCAGTTCTGCCAAATAATGTTGCCGTTGTTGAAATAAAATATCCATACATAACAATTATGTTCTTTTCCATCCAATTGTCTGGTAAAAATATAAAAAAGGTTTTAAGCCATTCTATACCATTTTTAAAAGTTCTAAAATTCAAAATACGTCTTACGATA
Organism: Orchesella cincta; assembly: GCA_001718145.1. Lineage (NCBI taxonomy): Eukaryota > Metazoa > Arthropoda > Collembola > Entomobryomorpha > Orchesellidae > Orchesella > Orchesella cincta. Next base: position 8,479 of record LJIJ01005570.1, read on the forward strand.
TATAGCCACATGAGTTGTGCTAGCTGTCAAACCGATGCACAGCACAGCAGATCATAACAAGCTAGAACCATGATATACTTCTCAAACGGTCGGTTTTTACTTTTTTGTTGTATCACTTTTATAATAATGGAATTTGTGATAACTCCAAGTAGTCCGGTGAAAACGGTAAGAATCCATATTACAAGTGTCACAACATGGCCAATTGAATTGTCATGAATACTTTTCTCCTGACAAAAATTTCCCGCTATGGTGCACGAATACAAACAGTTGGATCGTGGTTTGAGCATTCTTACCAGATTTATTTAATTCAATCAGTGAACACATGTACTCTGATAAATAATCAGTTTTAATGTTTCTTGTCGTGTAGCTGCATTTTAAACTTTATCGCAGTTGGCCAAGCCAATCGATAGACTTTTTATTTTGGAAAAATTACTAACTTTTATGTTAGTAGACAGTTTTGAATTGCAGCAGTCGATTTAGGTTTGCTATAAATTTGGCTTTGTTTTACTAATTTCAAGCTACTCTTATTTTCTTATAAATAATCTCCTTTAATATTAATTAATCCTTGCCATTGTAGCAACTTCCGAGCATAGATATATTTCCTCCTAGACAATTTTCATTCTTTTCCTAAACCACTTCCTGAATTATCAGAGAAAACAATAACCGCAGGCTACCCAATGGCAAGGATTAATTAATATTAAGGATATTATTTATAAGGAAAATAAGAGTTAGCCTTGAAATTTAGTAAAACAAAGCCAAATTTATTGCAAATCTAAATCGACTGCTGCAATTCAAAACTGTCTACTAACGTAAAAGTTAGTAATTTTTCCAAAATAAAAAGTCTATCGATTGGCTTGGTTATAAGCGATAAAGTTTAAAATGCAGTACACGACAAGAAACATTAAAACTGATTATTTATCAGAGTACATGTGTTCACTGATTGAATTAAATAAATCTGGTAAAGAATGCTCAAACCACGATCCAACTGTTTGTATTTCGTGCACCATAGTCGGGAAATTTTTGTCAGGAGAAAGTATTCATGACAATTCAACTGGCCATGTTGTGACACTTGTAATATGGATTCTTACAGTTTTTACCGGACTACTTGGAGTCATCACAAATTCCATTATTATAAAAGTGATACAACAAAAAAGTAAAAACCGACCGTTTGAGAAGTATATCATGGTTCTAGCTTGTTATGATCTGCTGTGCTGTGCATCGGTTTTGACAGCTAGCACAACTCATGTGGCTATATATCGTAAGACGTATTTTGAATTTTAGAACTTTTAAAAATGTCATGGAATGGCTCCAAACCTTTTTTATATTATTACTAGACAACTGGATGAAAAAGAACATAATTGTTATGTACGGATATTTTATTTCAACAACGGCAACATTATTTGGCAGAACTGGATCCACATACATGACACTGCTCATAACAGTTGAGCGATTTTTGGTGATAAAGTTCCCATTCCTGTCCAGAACATATTTTACATCCGGTAACACAACATTTTTGGCATATAGCGTTTTACTCACAAGTATCATTCTAAATATTCCAAGAATTATATGCTATAAGGTGGAACGTAATGGTTACCATGAGGATTTTTCAAGCCTGCAAGATTTCGATTATTTAATTAGTGAGACAAGTCTATTTCAGCTTTTCTACGTTGATATGTGGAATATTCACACGAAGTTTGATGTCTGGCTACCACTTCCTGTTCTATTAATTTTTAATTTGCTTTCTTTCCTCCACGTACGGATAATTAAGAGGAAACGTACAAACATGAATGTTGTGCAAAAGAAGGATATTAATGCACTCCTCCTGTTTTTGCCCGTGGTGATTTCCCTGTTTGCAACAAATATAGTGCCATATGTGTTTTTATACGGTTTTATTTTATACCAATACTTGGTACCCGTGAATTAAGTACTGCGGTGGGACTTGCAGTGGCAGTAAACTCAGCAATTAACTTTCATATATATTACTACCAGCGACCGGAATTTAGAAAAGAAGTAGAAGCCTCAATGTGCAATTGGACTTCATTTCGAACAGATTCTGGAAAGGTTTCTACGTGTAATATTAAATTTAAAAAACCGCTTGGTAAAAGTTGTGATTTCACAATTCATATATAATCCGCGTGATTAATGAATATGGCATAATAAATCTAAAAAGTCAAGGCGTATATAACATTTTCAATATGTAGCAAAAACAACCGATTTTGTTATTGAACAATAATACAGATAATTTAATAAAGCTATTTTTACTATATACTAAAAAAAGGATCGCGAAGTAAGTATTTGCGATTTGAATACATTTAGTAAAAAAATTGGGAATTAGTGAATTTATTGGTTGGAAACGAAAATCTAGTGCAATGTAAATATAATGTAATATGGTTACAATAAAGTTATATATTTTATTTCAATGATCAATTGTAATTGTAATCGAACTTGACTTTCATTACTGAATTAGTGTAATCATTGAGGGTCTCTTGGTTTTCTTATTTGTTGAAAAAGTTTAATTCGTACACTTTCTAACTCTTGGCGATTGGGGCAATAATTTTTCAACATAACACCCTGGTAGTTACTTTATGCTATATCCCTAGATTTATTTATCGTAAATTGAGGTATGTTTATTTTTCAAGATGTAAATTGGGACATTTCTTAACTTAAAAACTATTTAACACTGTATTTAACAGAAGCATGAGACTTTGGTTACTGTAACTTTTTTACACAATGCCGCACCAGTCACTAATCACTGACGCAATTATTATAGCACAAACTGACTATGTGGCCGATAATAAAGTATAAAATATATTTGAGTTTCGTAAGTGTTTTAATTTGCAGTCCGGAATTCAAACGCGAAGATTTCAATAGTAATTGAGTGCAGTAATTGATAACAAAGGTTTTATTTTGTCGACTTTCTGGGCGTCTAACCCTAACGCTTTCTTCAGGCAATTTTCAACAAACTAAATCAATTTTTAACCTATCATAATTTCAAAAAAGGCTAAAATTTTGAAAGTTATATAATTGTTAT
>LJIJ01005571.1:0-11507 GCA_001718145.1 Orchesella cincta
TCATTATTTGATCCTGATCCATTAAAACAAAGAACAAGAAGAAACAAAGGACAGAGAGGTTTTATATACATTTTCAGTTTGAATGAACAGGAAAGTTTGCAACAACATTTACCAAAACTTTCGAGTATTAAAAAGAGCTCATGCAGAGTTAGAACCAGTTGCATTTGACCTTCCCAGAATGTCATGGTTTATCTAACATTCGCCAGCACCACTGCGTGTATTCCAAAGGAGTTGAAATAATGATCTAAAATGCACTTTTAGAACCAACTCTTTCTCTTGCCAAAATTTTTAACATCGAAGGGCAATAAATTTTTGTTGAACTTTTCCAACTAGATGAGTATTCAGCCAGTGAATGGCAAAAGTAAAGTCATTTTTGGATAAAGGTGGCCAAATATAAGACCTCTTGTGTTACAAAGAAAATTGCGACGAGTTTGCTTGTAATCGTAAACACGTAGCTAGGTGTCTAAAGCCCTGCTGATATACGCAGATGGAGTAAGCCAAAAAATTATAATGATGACCAAGTTTTGTATCTAGAGCCAGATAAAGCTTGCTCTGGCCTCGTTAGAGATACTGTCTGTTATAACAACAAAAGTGAGTACAAACGAATGTGCATGAAAAGGAGAAGGGAGAACCCCAGTTTTCGTTCACAGGGTTCAGGAGAGAAAGGCATCACAGAACCAGGCCTTTGATTAAACTTTTCCCAATACCAAACTTCTTCGGGTTACCACTGTTTTTACTGGGGGACAGGCATGAAGGCATAAAAGGAATTTTATAACGCTTTTGGAATTTAACTAAACCCTTTCAAAAGCAAGTATTCCTTTTATGTAAATATTCCAACAAAACCAACAACATGGTAAACTCAGCTTGCTAAAATATTCCATAAATGTAAAAAAAACAACGCCTTATATGTCGCATTTGTATGATAAAACAATGGATTGTATGCAAAATAACAACAGCTAATTTCCATAAAGTTCCATTTCATGCTTTTTTAAATATGGAATAAGTTCTAATACAATAAGCATGCATCACCGCTTTTTGTACTGTAACCTCTTTCTTGTTGGAATATGAAACTGCAATGGGAGTGATTTACTCACGAGATTATGTAGGACAACAACCTGAAGGGTTAACATCCCTGAAGTCTTGGATTCTATTTCAGGAGCTTCGGTTTCTTAAGGAGCATTTATTATTATAAGCAAATGAACAAGGAAGTCCCTAAGTGGAAAAAAACTTATTCCTTTTAAGACGATGCAAATTACTAACGCCTCATTTCAATGAGCTGAACGATGTATGTTGCTATCCAGTTAACTCAATATTTTCCATTGAGCTCCAATCGTTTCACAAATTAAGAATTGAATCCAAAAAGGGGAATGTTTTTCAACAACCCAAACAATGTTTTTGTCGTAAAATATAAACGCGTAGATTATAATGCCAGACATGATCATATTCAGCAACGTATAACAAAAAACTGCTGTTATGTAAGCAATCTGCTATAAAATCAAGATAATCGGTTTGGAAATTTTAAGTGCAAACGATTTCTTCCTTGGGAACAGATTAATTTGCAGCATGTGAAAAGCTCAAAATAAATTCCAATGGACTTACCCTTATCGTGTCTCACCCACAAGCGGTTGTTCAAACAACTCAAAGTACTACTTGTTAATTACTGTACCAATATAAATTAAGAGCTCAGCAACTCATGCGAAATACACTCCTTTCCCATCAGCAGTAAAAAAAGATTACTAGCTTTATATATGGAATAATAATGCTGCTTTTGATTACAGTTGAAATTGTGTGAACCAGTTAATGAGATCGGCAAAAACCATGCAAATTACCAAAGCAAATTTAGTAATATTGCATTTTCCATTAATGAAAAGTTCCCAGAAAAAGCAGTTTGCAACCGCACATTTTTCATGCAGGAAAACTCTAACATTGAAATGTGTCTTTTTCACTTAAAATCATAATGTTTCTTGCAAGCTTTAATCACTGTCATGATGCGGAAATCGGGAGAATCACTAAAAATAGCCTTTATATAAAGGAATGCATGCGGTGTTGAGAAAAAGTCATGGCTACGAATGGATTACTAATGAATTTTTGTAGTGTAGTATGAAGAAGTCAACGTTTCTTCCTGAGAATAAGGGAAGCCCATTGTTATTTTATTCCAGGAAGATAAAATGACGGAAGTCATGGTTTATGCAAAGTCAAGTGAACTCATCCACTTTCTGGATGCACAAAAAGTTGGCATGCGGATTGATATAGCTTGGCGTCTACAACTGCCCCATAAATTGGAGGAAGGAAAGGCAATAAATTGATATTTATGTGGAGAACCTTGAAACTGCTGCAGCAGAAATCCAACTCTTGGAACTTTACGGTAGTTCCACTTGAGCATAAAGTTAGTTGATGCATTCCACGTTATCACAAAGAAAAATACATAGAAAACGGAGGAAGAAAGTATTTATTTAGCTCAATTTGCTCGACACGTAAGGAAAAAAGCTTACCAGTAGAACTTACCTAGACTTTTACTTTCAGACAAACAACGTCTCGTTTTCGCAACTCCTGATTCTAAAGACTGATGTTTTGTAAGGTTTGTATTTTTCTGAGAAATATAAATATTAAGATACGGATCTTTATTTTGAGACTGGTTTGAAAAAACGCAACGGCCTTCGAACCCGAATTACAGGAAAATGTATTTAAACACATTTCTTCTCGAAGAAAAATAAAAATAGTTGGAATATCCGAATGCTCTTAACTTTGCGGGAACAAAATTAAATTGAAATTATATCAGTGTTTACTTAAATAACTCGATAATTTTTCTAATTGTTGATGTAATAAATGTATTCGGATTTCTATCCTTAGAAAAAACAATGAACAACTTGTATATACCGTGAAATGAAATGTAATTGATTCATATCACGTTTTATCCGCAGTTAGGAAACCAACGTCACAAACAAGCTTATTCTTCAGTCAAATTTTATTTAACTAAATAGGACTTTCTCAAAGAGAAAGCTAGGGTTAGTCTTACTGGTTTTACATACATTTATGCAGCATTCTAGGTTATCATTCATGATTACAGCATGTCAGCAGGGTGACAACTGGGCTAAACACCTGCCTGAGACGTTTGAAATGACGAACTTGGTAACTCTATGCGAGGTTTTCCAACGTTGTTAGCAATGAATCAGATTGCGGCAGGTTTGTTTCCGCTTTTGCTAAGATTTACTATAACACTGAAACTTTCTTCTAACAAAAGTCAGTGCACATTCTCTTATAAAAAGTAGAGGTCCTTTTTAAGAGTAAATAGCAGGTTGATGTCAACCTGCCCTATTCACCATTGTTTGCATAATGTGTTTCTTGTCAGCTATTTTCTTTCCAAATATTCACTCAGCTTTTGAGTTTTTTTTAGTTAGATTTTATCTCTTGAAGGATGAATGGTTTCTTTTAAACTCCCCGTACCATTAAAAAATTCAGATTTGAATAAAGTACAAGTCGGTCACAGCCACGATAAGAGAAGTAGGAGTTTTGAACTAAAATGTCCCAAATTCAAAGCCTCTTAATACAAAAAACCTTTTTATGATGGAAATCTGAGATACATTTTCACTTAAAACAAAGCCCGCGGGCGCGAGGTCATTCAACTCTTGGTGAGGAAAGATGTCATTTATCATTAAGAAAGAAAAATATTTTCTGTTATCTACGTTGTTTCAGTTCATTTATTGCAAACTTCTCATGTTTTGTTCAAAACGGAGACTTCTGGGTGGGAAATAGTCAGTTTAAAGTTAAAAAAACTGTGAGGCTTCAATTTGTTCTTCTTTTGAAGTTTAGTTTGGATGCTATGAAAGCTGCTCAATGTTGCTGTCGAGTGTGGGCTTTCATGTAAGCTTTTAAAGCCACGCAAAATACTTTCAATGCAATGCGCAAAACCACTAAAGCTGGCAGTAATTTATGAGGTTCCATTTTAAGCCTAACTTTATACTATGCAGGTATTACGGAAAAATTTAAATTGAGAAAACGGCAATTTAAAACAGACATGCTTTGATATTTATTTAAACAAAGTCAAGACCAATGTATTTATCAAATTTCCCCATAGTATGCACCAGCATAGCTGTGATTTATAAGGCCAATTTTATATCCCGTTTACTAACTTTGAAGGCACGGGTAAAAACAAATTAAAATTTGAAACATGTAATTTTTCCATCTCATGGGAATAAAATTTTCGCATTGCAAAATGGAACCATACCATTATTACTTTCCGCACAACCTCCAGTTTCTTTAGTTTCTCCAGTCTAATTCATCCTGAAAAGTTTGGGCAATATTGGTTAGATGATTTGTTTAGACTTGTATCAGGCAGCTGGCATTTTTTATTTGTAGTCATGATTCGTTAGTGGTTCTAGTTTGTACTTTTCTTATTCCGGAAACAAGCATATTTTGTACCTTACTTTGTCCAAAAATCTTAGGAATTATCTTCCCAGCCGAATTTTTAAAACCCACATAATCCTATACATTTATAACTTTATCACGCTAATAAGGTCAGTACAAAACATTACCATAAGTATTTTTCTTGGAATAGGTCTTTGTGCTGGACTAGAAAAGAGTAAAATATTTTACAAACACGCGATATGACAAATTTTGTTGCTAAAAATAAAGCTGCCTTTTATGCTCCTGCGTTTTGGCTCTTTTTATCAAATACCTGCTTTAGATAATTAGAGCCATCATTATGAGCGTAACGTTGGCAGATTTGATGCCTATGTTCTTTCTGTGTCACAATTTCGGACCCTCTTTCAAAAAGGCTGCTCAAAAAAATCGAGTACAATCCAAAGTTGCTTTCATGAACAAACGAATCACGTCATAAACTAGATTAACTTTAATCACATCTCATCCATGACAATGAACAATCCTCTCTCAAAATGAACGAAGTAAAACCAGTGAGGATAGTCTGTTTTTTTACAGAACGGTTTATTTTGCGACGCGTGTTTAAATTGTTTACTCAACTAGAGCCAGATTGCTTTTATTGGGTGGCATATCTTTTCTTGATTTCTGCTGAAGATGCAATAACTCTTATATATATGCCTTTAATTGATTTCAGAACAGCGTGACAAGCATCCTGACAAGGAATCCGAGACTAGGATGATAAACAGGGTGAAATGAAAAAGCAAACCAAAACACCATCATGATGAGACAAATTTGTAAATACACCTTCCAGCTGCTTTTTTCATTTCCATCTGACCATTTCATGCTGACTCAACATACAAACACGCCTTATTACGGCTCCCTGGAGTAACCCAAACTTTTAGCAACTAAGGATTCTATGACATGACTTGCAACTATTAGGTTTTTCAAAAACAAAATCAATTTAGATCGTGACTTGACGTTATTAAAGGGGGTTATCGGTTATCGGAATTAAACAAACGCAATAAAATCGAGAAGAAATAGTGAATGTTGTTAGGTTTCTCATACAATACACGTTTGATTGCATTATGCTTGTGTGTATTCAGAACTTCGTCAGTTCATTTTTTGCTTGCCTTCACGCTCTTCCTACAGCCTGCAACAACGAACTGTACAACCTTCATTTCTTGTACATCACATGTAATCAAAAGTAAATCAAAAAACTTATGTGCTGCGGTTGTCAAATATTTTTATTATTTCTTGGCCCCTTGGAGCTTTGTTGGCTTTGGTACAGTTCAGTTTTCAGAAGAGCAAGTCCTGCATACTTAATAAATTTGATTTGTTTTATTGTGGGGCACAGTCTACCCCCTTTTGAATTTAGAAAGCAATATCATTGCGCAAAACAATTTGTTTCTGGGGGTAAATCAATATAACTAGTCTCAAAACGTGGGACTAAGCAAACATTGGCAGAAGCACTGCTTATTTGGGTACAAAAAACGCAAGCAATCAAAAATGAACTATACTGACAAGCTACACAAACTACACTGTGAGCTGAAAAATAAGAACTGTGAGAGCAGAGCAGAGCCCCGTGGCAATTTGATTTGTAAGCCGTTCCCCTTTTAAATTTATTCGTTCTTTATATATTCAGGCTTGATGATACCAAAATAATATTCCCTTAGATTGCTTTCTTTCTTTAGAACATCACATCTTTACAAATACGCAGGAAATGGAAGAACTGCATTGGCGACCTTCGGCCTTTTCGCATACATAAAAAAGTTTTTTTCTATTTCAAAATTATAAAAGATTTATTCCTCTTTTGCCGAAACATTCAGTAGCAAATTTCACACTCCCTTTTGCAAACTCAAAGTAGTCGCTGCATGAAAGCCCTGATGCTTTCCGGGAAAAAAATGGAACAGAGCTTTGATAGAATCAAATTCACTGAAATTTTGTTCACTAGCCGTGAAAATGCAAAAAGAAAAATAAGGGAATAAAACAAAGTTCTTTCAGCTCGTGTTTCAAACATTAGGACAAAAATGGATTTATTTATGCGCTGCAACTGAAATTTATACTGAAAGTACGAAACAGAAAATTTAAAATCGATAACTCCGTACATACAGCAGTGTTTTTATGGTATAATACAAAGGAGTTTGTAACTTTAGATATCATGGATGTTTAGAAAGAGAAGGTAATGGAAAGGAAACCTGATACAATTACTAGTTATATATCGGATTTCCTTGCAAGTATCCCGGACTTCGAATGATGTTGATGATGAATCGGAGTCCACTCAAGTTCGAACACAAAGAATGGTTGAACAACCGTAATGTTTTTCTAAAAGTCGTGGTCATGGTGGTGAGTTTATTTCTGTTAAATTAAGGACGTCGTTTGATTATGGTTCTAATTACATACAAAATGATTTAAACTGGAAGTTCAGTGATGCGGTAATACTACAAACGAAATCGAATTGATGTTATACCTCAATCCTATTATGCTTGATGTGGAATTCAGGAAATTAAATTTATGACAATATTTTTACAACCTGTAAACATCATTATGTGTCGGAAATTGAAGTAGAGATTGTATTTTGTTTCTCTGCCCACCCCTTGAACTAATGCTCAAAAACAAAGTTGGATACGTACGGAAACAGTTGGAAGAAGAAGAGTATTTCTTATTGCCTTTGAAAAACAGCTTGGATGAGCAATTCCAATTTCGGAGAGGTTAATACAAAAACTACTTAGATAATTTGGAACGGAGAATGAAGATCGTTCACTTTTACCCTTACGACATAAAGCATGTTAAAAAAGCATTTTTGATTTTATGCCTAACGAACAATCCTGGGTTGTAATTAATTATTTTTGGCGTCAGATCATGCTGAAAGTTACTCAGTTCAAAGCTCATAGACAATGAATTGGAAAATGAAATATTTTACATGAAAACAGTAACAAAGCGATATAAATCCATATATAAAGTCATATAGCTACAGCTATCATTGGTAATTTAATAAATGTTTTTCTCACTTGTCATATAACGCATCATTTACACTTTTTGCATGTTCAGCGTTTCATATTGAAAGGAAAAATGTTTTCGGATTCACTACACTATTTTGAAATACTGCGCAATATACTAATACAACGACAACTGAAAGCAGGGTAAAAGCGAAGTTTCAAAGGTAGTTTACTTAAAAGTCTCAATGTTCCGACAAGTTCTACCGTGGCATATAACATCGGCTTGTTGGAGAAGCAGTGTTGCATGGCAAAGCCAACAACTTCAGATTTGGGGAAAGTGAAACTCTAAGCAAAGAACAGGTTGAGTATCGTGCGTTCTATTGACACTATGGAAAAGAACTGAGCACGACGGCAGCTTTCTCTTTCCATTTTGTATGTTTTTGCTTTGACTGGCAGATCCCAGTTTTATTCCCTAGTAATACTCTGACACTCGTTACAACGAGCACAGCTACGTCAACACTAGTTGCGATGATTTCTTTTTCGTTTCAATGCAATGTCAATACTACGTTGTCTGCCATATTCCCGTTTACATACACAGCTTTCTTAATAAGAAGCAACCTCAACTTATTTGCAGAACTGCACTATTTCTGACAGTTTTGCATGAACCGCTCAAGAAAATGTACAATGTAGATCTATTATGAATTTCGGAATCCTAATTCCAAACCAATTTTATATATATTATTGACCTTATGATTCACAACAAAAGTTTTCAAACTTTGACCTGTCTCACTCTGCCCCAATATCTCCATATTGGAATAATGGAGCATTTTAGGTCAAAATACGTACTTCAATTAAAACATTGATGTGCCAATACTGAGCATCATCGAGACCTAATTCGTTTTTTGAGAAACAGCTAAGAAAATTTCAATGAGGGAAACAATTTTCGCAATTTTTGTTACTGACTCATGTACTCCGTCATAGAATTTTAGTCGTCCACTTTTACAAGGCGACACGAAAATATTGTGGCATAAAATCCGTTGTGATAGACCCATTTCAGCTTAATTTTAGCTCATTAAACAACAAATATGGAGATATGTGCATCCTTTAAAAAATTCATATTACAAGTGCAAAAAACCAAGCGTGGCCATTTGTGTTGATTGCTACCGTTTTTGTAGTTTGCTGAATAAATTACCGCATATGAAAAGGACGCTTTTTTATCGCAGTCCTCGAATAAAGGCTCATGATTTGATAACTTTTTGAGCACTTCAAAGTAGTTTCAGGTGTTTCACAGCAAATGACATCAGTAGAAGGACACACCAGCACCCATCTCGACAAGAGTTGAAACGTGCATAGCGACGGGGATTCACATTCGTGTTGATTTTCACAAGTTTTACACCCTATGTGGCAATGAATTGTCGTGAGGTAAAACAGAAGACGAAATTTCATCTTTTTTATGTTCATTTGACAGTCTAGTCGCAGAGTTTTAATCAACGAAACCTCTTCAACCAATGCTTTTTTGGGGCATGCTACTTTCATACCTTCTACCGAGAACCACCGGCTGCGTTTTATTTTGTGTAAAATAATTCTTTCTAGCACTCAAGATACTTGAGTTTCTAAACTATTCCAAAACTAATTTCTCATTGCTTTCACCAGTCCTTTTCACCCAATTTGGAAACAATGCGGTGACAAATTGTTTAAAATTCTCCCGACCTAAATTTTCTGAGCAGCGACTTACACTTCTCCGTTTGTAGTAATTATATATCATTAAAGAACGTTGAGAAAACACCGGCAGCTCCCAGGAAACATGGCCAAAATTGGCTACTTTATCCAAATTGGCTACCTAGCCAAATTGGCTACTTTATCACCAAATTGGCTACCTAGGCCAAATTGGCGATGTATTAACATTACAGCTAATCCTTGTTTTTGAGTTCCTAAGTTTTTGGTATGCACAAAATGTCGTGTGTTATCAGTTTTAAATCATTAATTCGTTTGTTCTAAATTTTTTCATACGTATGTAAGTGTGAGAGTAAAACGCTTTTATTTCGTACCTTCCATGGTTGTGTGCGTAGTATTACCAGTTTTCAAATAGGCCAATTACGTTGAGTGACAGTTGCGCTATAATAGATGGTTTGTAGAAATTGGTAGGCTGTGAACGTCATAAAATTGCATATATACTAAAGCATTTATTGCATAATAAGTTTCGGTTCGCAGTTCAAATTCATTATTGTATATGAAAAATACAAATTCTGGCAAAACAAAAGACATACACAACGTACAAGGTCGTAGGTAAACGCCAAATGATACGTTGCATTGTACATGATTGGCTGTTGTTTCGAACTAATCCTATTTTCAAGGTCAAATGGTAGCATAAAAGTAAGTCGGAATTTCGCTTTAAAGCTCACTCTTCTTCCAGTATTCAGTTGATCATGTTGCTTTTACTAAGCTGCTCATAATTCTCCGTGTTACGTCCCATCACACACAGAAAGATGTGCTCGGCTAAACACTGAACACAATTGGCTTGAAAGAAAATCATGGTAAGCTTCCCATAAACAAGTATGTTATGTAGTGCAATGAATAGCCTGTGAGGCAATATCTTACCAACTTGCTGATTAAATACAAAAATTGCTATGTAGCCTATCGAGTAATAAAGTAGCCATAAACGTTGCATAACCAATTCTGTGATAAAGTAGCCACAGTGGATACGTAGCCAATTTGGTGATAAAGTAGCCAAATTGGCTATGTTGGAATACATGGATAGGTATTGTGGAACACATCCCTTCCCAAAACTGACATTTACCCACAACTTAATAGAGTCTCATATGTGCATTTATGTGTAATTTGATGTGCTGAATCCGATGGTGAAATCCGATTTACGATTTATTGAACCGTTTAAAAATGAGACTCAACATATCCAATATGGCTACTTTTTACTTTTTGCCATACCTATCTGTATTAAAAAGTAGCCACTACGGCTACTTTGAAGGCTAGCCAATTTGTGATAAAGTAGCCAATTTGGCCATGTTTTCCTGGAGCTGACCGGTTAAAGATGAACAAAGCTAACATTTTGAGCCTTATGCCTTTTATAACTAGAACTGAAAGAGCTTTCTCCCTTTTTGAGAGAGATTCCGTATACGGGTTTCAACAGAACAAAACGCACATGAAATGGTTAAGCCAGAAAAAAATGCCCCCCAGTGGAGAGAAAATGCGGCGTGGTTGAGAATGTTCCTGCTAATTATGTGAGTTCTAGGAATTTGCTAAACTTGCTGCTATAGTTGTGGACAAAGTTGGCGACGGCGCGAACCTATGCTTAGACAATTTAATGCAAAATCCGAACTAAATACTGTAGACGGTGCTGATATTACGGATACGGAATGTGATAAGCAATGCAACAGCAGGCCAACCTTGGATCTTTTTAATACCCTTTATTTACAGTTACTTCAAGTGAATAAAAAAATTCTCTTTTAGTTTTCCTTTCATTCATCTTTATATTACAATTTTGTTTTTTTATATTTCACGCATACATTTCACCAATTTCAGTTTTAGTTGATTGTGAAATAAATTTGCAAGTTTCTCAACTGAACTTTTAGTCAAAAAACCCGTTCACTTACATGGATTCAAGAAGTCGGTTTATAAATTGAAACTTACAATACTTGATTGATAATTGACATCGATCGACTGAACTAAGACTCTGTCGTCTGGAAAGTAAAAAACGGTAGTTCTCCATATATTTTATGATTGTATGAATGCAATTTACATTTTTCCGAGTTTTATACAAATCCAAGATGCCTTTTAGTTTGAAGGAATTTTTTATAGGTAATGGGAACAACAGAAATAAACAAAGAGTATCATTGTTCTTCTACCACAGTTTCCGCCCATTGATACTGAATGCCATTTGATGTGTTGCAGCCTTTTATTTAATATGTTGCCTTCCTTAACGTTACTTAAATAAAACCATGATAAAATGGCGCCTGACACGTGATTTTTTTCTGTTGTCAAACTTTCAGACCTTTTCAAAGCACACCTAAAAGTTCATTGAAATTGAGTAAAATTTCTACTTCGGTTTTATTCTCGGAAAATGCTAATATGTTTATGTGGTAACGTAGAATACATTGAACGTGCAAAAACTCTTACTCATTTAAGACAGTTTTCCTCCTAAAATATACATATGGTTGATGTTGATTAATTCCTCTCTCT
>LJIJ01005572.1:0-11506 GCA_001718145.1 Orchesella cincta
TATATTCCTGTGCTTGTTGGTTTAGTTAAGCTTATGCACAAGCGGCTCACATATATTGAATATGTAAGCATACTTTGTTTATGAAGATTTACGCCCTAAGTTGTACTTTACATTGAACACTTGCTGCAATGTATAAGAGCAGTTCTTCTTTGATTCTTTTGCACGATAACTGCTACGAATGCTCAAAAGTGTTGAGCTTAACTCAAGAACTGAAACTACTAAAGGTAGATGAGTGCAGTTGTATGTGAAACATACGCAATTGAAAAAAGTCTGTATCCGAACGCTAGTCATTTTAAAAAGCGCTTTCACTGACCAATGATTGTAATTAAACAAGGGTGAACATTTGGAAACATGTCTATTGTTGAAATATTATGATGGATATCACGTTAGGCATTCGAGTAGCTTTACTTCCGTGATAAAAATGGAAACAAACCATTCCGGATTTGTACTGAACTATTGACACTGTTTGTCGAGTTAATACTTACAGCTTCTTTCTTTTCTACTCTTACACGGGGTAGAAGTCAGGAAAATAACTGAGTATCCCTTCCAGACAATCTTAAATATCTACTCTAATCTATAATTGGGTCGGTTGCAGAAATTTAGTTTGAACAGCAGCATGTTTTTGCAATGCATCGTCTTCGAATGTTATTATCAAACTAAATGCAGTTTCCGTATCCATTCATTATTATAACAATTCTATCTTGATCTAAAAATAAAAAAATACATATATATGTTTAACAACTACATGGTTACTTTTGAAACAAGATTGGAAGCGTAAATAGTAGAACAGAAAACTGTTATCAGAGCTATCTGAATTGTTAAGGATACCTACTTAATACATTAATAAATACTAGTGACGTGCTTGCTTTCCGTAACATAAATTCATTGCAATACAACATAATATAGCTTATCATTGAAATTATTGACATACTTGTCCCTATACAGACTGATAACGCAGGTTTCAGTTTAGCGGGTTTCATTTCATCTGATGAGCTGAAAAGGTGAACCCTGGTGTAAGTTAATTGTTAGGCTCGAACTAAAAAGAAAAATCTTGAATTTAGATTTGTAATTACAGAATAAAAATGAGAAAATTCCTGATGTTTCTTGTGCATCTTACAATTTTTTTAAAAGCTGAGTAGATGGGAATTTTGATTTTCAGCGCTTATCTTCATTACATGAGTGTCTTTTCGAATCAGTCTTTCTATACAAAATCACTATCCAAAGATCACTTTGTTTGTCACCTTTTTCAATAGGATGCTGATAGAGCGGATGTGTAATCTAGCTCAGCGGCTTGCAGTTGCGATTTCAATTTTCATAGTGATTCGACTACCCGAAAGATAGTTTTAGCACTATTTTAATCATGTATCCCAAAATCAGCTAGGAATAATAAGTGTGAACAGTTCCAATTTGTTCTAAAAATGACATTAGAACATTTACTTTACTTTAATAAGTGGTATACAGAAACAAAAGCATGTTTATTTGATTAATTTACCTTAATTTATAGGCTGATGATCTATCATGCCTCTCAGCTGCTAAGTTATTATTAAATTCCTAGTGCGGCATCATGGAATGCGCAGAGTTAGACTGCTGCACAACATTCACTGATTGCATCTTGTAAATACCCACCTGTTGAAGAGATTGATGGACCAAATACAAAATTTTTAAATCATCTCAGTCAACATTCCCAATTCGTTCTAATTAAGTTAATTAAGTTAAACTAAAAAAGATGTGTTCCAGAATAAAGACATTAGAAAAATACAACCTTTTAAATTGTTTCTATTGTCTTCTTCTTGTTATTCACTTACCGAGTTCCAGCTTGTGGAGTGTTTTGTAACATGTAATAATATATGACCTCATCTCCTTTCTGCTTTCATGTGGTGCCCAATTAATTTTCATTGCTTAAAAATTGATTTATTCAGTAAAAACTGAAATTGTAGCTTTACATTGAATTAACTGCTAATAAAAGTGCACGAAACAATTCACACTGTTTTGTTTTGATTTTCTTGTAACACGCATATATTCAAAACGTATATGAAAGTGAAGCAAAAATATTTATCAATTCACAATGTTATGATATACTCCACAAGCTGGTATACAGGACATGTTCACGATCCACAAAACGAGAGGAGCATATGATCCTGGTGTGTACTTTTATAATATCTGTGTACAATGCACTGCACGATTTCACAAGGTATATTATTCTGTACATCCAAATCTGTTTGGTATAATGCATATCATGAAACGAACAAAGGTTCTTCTCGTTAGAAAGATGCTAAGATTCATATTCTATGATTTTCTATACAAATTTTAGAATTTACTTTCTCCTTAAAAGTCGTTGCATGCCTCGAATGCATTATGTATTATTGATTGTGACCATTATATTCCGATCTATTTGGGTACACACGATATTTACATCCGTTATAGAAAGTTAATTAGTTCAATCGAAGATTTATATAACCTAAAACCTGCATTAAAAATTTATATACTCGGACACAAGGAAATGATAACAATGATAAGCAGAAGAGTAGCAAAAAGCTCCAAGTGGATTTATTTTGGTAGTAAAGTTGTAAAGTACTGCAAATAAAAGTACTTCGTACCCAATTAACTGTTTACAAACTTGTTTACAAACCTTTTCAAGTCTCAGGAACTGGAGTTTGATTTGAATATTATTTCCTGTCATAATTACATCATCGAGCCAGCCAACCCCCACAACGACATGGCGAACAACATTTCCCCCCAGGTTTTTGCAAAATTGACAAAATTTGCAAGAAAAATGCTTGAGCAAGTTTCGCAGCTAGAAGATAACAAAACCAATGACATAATACTTGTTATTGGACAGATGTTGGCTAGCATTGACATCTCCAAGCTATTCGAGTCATTTCCATTACGCTTTATTGACGAGTATTCTGAAGAACGTCTGCCAACTGAAGCCCTTGTGGATTACCAATATGAAAACTACAATTAGAATTCTGCTGAACCACAATTCATCCCAAACAATCCTTCCTTTGATGATGATAAATACAAACAAAGAAAACTTGTGACCAATGTCATTCTGAACAACTTGGCGTTTCTGATTCGGGCTCCGAGGAGGAAAGAGTTTGGAGACAAAACGTATATCAGTTGCACCGACGGAGTTGCGCATGTAAGCTTGAATGACGTGAAACGTGCTGTGGAACGACTTACAAGTGAGAACTTTAAGTTTAAAGAAAGCAGTTCTGACAGAGATCACACTGGCTATGACGTCACCGTGTACGCTCCATACAACTGTGATGAGAAAAAATATGCAGTTCGGCTGAGTTTGAAGTGGTCATCCAGTGGTCCGTGCGTTGTTATGTAGTATCAAGTATAAACCTAGGCGTTATTATTAACGATTACATTTCTGTAATTAAGTTTGTAGGAATTATTTTATGCTGATGTTCATAATAGTAACAACAAAGGGAAATAAAACGAGTTAAAAAAATTTAGATTGTTTGTTCTATATGATTGGAAATGTGAGTGGTGAATGATTTAGTCCCACTAGCGCTTTAACTGTGATGGAAAGCCATTACAGAGTTAATTCGAATATTTTGCCAAATTTATTATATGACAGATAGGCTAATTGCTGTAGTAATCTGTGAGTACTAATTTGAGCCATTAATCTTACAGTGTAAACTATATATATCAAGTACTAGTTTTCCACACGACTCATTGCCTGCTATTATTTGCTACTGTTATGGATATCTAGACATATGTGATTCATGTATTTGCAGTCCCCGATGATAGAAAAAAAGTTGAAGAACTTCCACGTGTGAGAGTAACAAGAAATGTAAGTTTTGCATATAGCTACTTAGCTTACACTGTTCTGAGAGTTGTGTCATTTCAGCGTAGAATTGGAACTCTCGACCGTTAGTATATTTCATAAATTGCACAGATAGCAAAAATTCCAACGTGACGGAATTTAATTTAAAACGCTGGATAACGAATACCTTTAGCTTTCAATGCAGCAGAAACACCTAATAATAATTAAATCATTGAGGATGTTTTTCTGGTTTGAATCTCTTTTAAGCGGTAGCTTCTCTGAAAATAAAAATTGATTTACATGCAACACATTAACTTTCACAATTATCAAAAGTAGGTTTTATGTATGTCAAGTATAAACTGGCAAGATGTGACTTGTTACGTAGATCATAATTACAAAATCATAGCAGTAACTATTAAATTGGTTCTATCCATTGCAGCTTTTACTAAATTTTTAATCAATCAAAAATTAATTTACATCTTGTGATCAATATTACGTAATGTCATTTTTATGCTCGTTATGATGACAAACTATCAGTTTAACGATGAACTAAATGTGACAAATTAACTAATAATGGCTATTATGAAGTAAAACAGGATTACATAATGCCGACTAATTATTTAAAATTCATTTATCACGTTGCCCCAATATCGTGACAAAATGATGGTGCGGGAGGTGGTCATATTGTGAAGAATGATGATCAAGAGAAGAAAGGGGATCCAAAACCAGCAATTTTTGTGACATCATATGGAAAACACCTATGCTAATACCACTAATGTTGTTTGATACGCGCGGCAGAGGATAGTTGGAACTATACATCTCCAAAGCGTTGTACATTCGCATGCCGTGACAGTTTCATCAACTGTTACTTTTGGAATAGTTGTAAGTCTGAAATACATCACCAGTATAAACATCCAAATGAATACCATTTATGTTCTGTTGTTGGTATACTAAATCAATTACCGTGTAAGCGGACACTCATCGATTCTTCGAGGCAGTTCACTAAAAGCCAAATACACGTCTTGGTCTTGTGTACAAGCAAACAAACCTCCTCTGGCCATCGTGCTGGTTGCCCTGTTCATGTCCCCAATACACGTCAAACTTTTGCCCGAATTTGGCTTCGAAATGCCCCACTTAGAATGGTCAGTGGTTGGTGTCAATCTGATTTCCTTATTGCTACCATCACTGAATCCTCCTGTTAACAAAACATTTTCTACGGTAAACGTTCGATCGCAGGATGAATTCCAAAGTCGGGATTTCGGATGTCTAAATGTCTGGACAATCAAACTGGACTCATAGTGATCAGCCAATACTTCAAAGGTATCCATTGTCATGGCTTGTGTTGTCCTCCCCGTAAAATGTAAATCAAAACCTTGGAAAAAATTCATTAAACGGAAGCTTGGTCGAGTCCTATTGAAATTTGGCATATGAACCAAGTAGTTAAAAGCCTCGGTCACACGTGGGTCAAAATTGTTGACCAACTTGCTGTCGTAAACTTGAGGTCTAAATGCCACTAATTCTGTTAATAACTGCTGCAGAGTATTGAAAAATTGATCACCATTTCCTGGAGTAGCTTGGAAGGAAATGCAAAGCGCAATTTGAGCCTTACGTCGACTTTTCCGTAAAAAATGATAGTCTTTCTCTGCAGCAGGTGGAAATGTAGGTATAGAATGGATTAAGAGAAACCCGGATAAACTGTTAAATCCCAAAACTTCTTTGGAATGCCCAAAAGATGCATCTTCCGTATAAAAAGGTGTATCGTTGGTGAATTCTTCAGCAACGGCTTTATCAAAGTGCACATCATCATTCCACATGATGTAGTTGAGAGGCGTTTGGGATGGTTCATAAATGGGCTTTAGCGTTTGGTAAAAAAGTGACTCCTTGTCGGACGCCTCGTATGAACTCCTCTCAAAATGTGGAATGTGTGGTTGGACAAACTGAAAGTAATCCTTGCTGTTTT
Organism: Orchesella cincta; assembly: GCA_001718145.1. Taxonomy (NCBI): domain Eukaryota; kingdom Metazoa; phylum Arthropoda; class Collembola; order Entomobryomorpha; family Orchesellidae; genus Orchesella; species Orchesella cincta. The sequence goes on from LJIJ01005572.1 coordinate 5,739, forward strand.
TCATCTTGTATGCAATATAAAAAGGTACGTTTTGTCCTAGCTCATTTTTGCACATATCCAACGGAACGCAGCTCTGCGTACCCTGGTATTCCACTCCATCCGTGTTTACGGCTGTTTGAGCAAAAATTTGAGTTGTTCCACTCTTTTGAAAGGAAGAACCTTTCACGGTGCATTCAGAACTCAGCTCAGTGTTAAGATTGGGACATCAAAACTTACAGACAGACAGGTACGGCTTTCCAGCACAAAAGGGTGCATTATCCACAGGGGGTAATCTGCAAATTCGTAGTTTTGCAGGAAGCTTGACGTTCATGAATGAGGAGCAGTTGTCGGCTTCAATTTGGATTCTGTGTTTTCCACGGCCTTTGTAGAGATTTGCTAAATAACCTAGACTAGAGAGGTCATCGGCATTTTTGGTTCTACATCCTGAAAACGGTATGAGCACTCCATCCTGATAATACGACCCTTCATATAATTCAGCTGGGCATGTTATTAATGAGCATTGCATTAGAGATGCGATGAACACCTCAACCGCTTTGTGATGAGTGCAGCTTGGGCTGTAGCACTCATTCTCCTTCATGTATGTATCTAAATGCCCCGCGTCCTTGGCCATTCCCAGGAGTGAGCTTGCATGAACTACATCCACAAATTCAGCGTCAGTATTCCTCAGCGTGTTTGTGGTGTCGATGGGAAATACCCCATACATGGAATGTTCGAAAATTGGGCCAGCTGGATCGATTGCTGTGAATAATTGAAACATTATTTGTTAACTTAGAAAACCAACCCGGAATATTTTTGTTTGCAAGAACTTAACCTGTTATCCTCGTCACATTCAAGCCGTCCTGACTACGCGCTGCTGTGCCCGCAACATGGGCTCCAAGACTGAATCCCATGAGGTAAACGTTGTTATATTTCTCACTCATTTTGGTAGTGATGAAACTTTGTAATCTTTCAGCGACAATCGGGACGTTTGTTAATGCGACATATTTATAGTTTGGAGGATATCCAACCCAACTATCCGGTTTTGCTAAAAGGTTAAAAACTTTGATACAAACAAAGGTAAAGTGAGATAATTGTAAATTTGTAACACAAACTTACGAAGAGACCAGAGTCTCCAGTCGACCAAAATAACGACATCAACGTCGTCCGTCCCATTAAACAATGCGTCCTTAATCTCCCGCCCGTCAATTAAGTCTTGGGTAGCATAGCCATGAATATAAACAGCTATATTCCTTTCCCTCCGATATATCAGAAGAGTGGCATCGTAGCCTTGCGTCGGATATTCTTTCCGGTAGGCAATAAATGGCATGACAGGGACATTTTGAATCCATTGGCTGGCTCTGTAAACTTGAAATTCGGTCATGTTGATCAAGTTTATAGAAACAGGCACTTTGATCTCTCCATAGTTGGTTTGACTTGCTTTTGAAAAGTGTATCGCTAGAAGAACTGGCACGTATATGAAAGCTTTCATGCTTTGCCTAGTAAAATATTTTTCACTTTAATAAAAATATAGGTATGCTTTTCAAATAAACTAGTCTCAATGGAATTTGTGTTAAAGTTTATTGTAAATCTGGGAACGTCTTGAAATGAAATGCGTTGCGTTTACTACATGCATTTATACTCAACCAATGCATGAGTTTAAAACAGTTTAAAATTTTGGCATAAAAATAGCTTGCAATACATATTACATGTAAAAAGGTTACAGCACTCCCAGTTTATCAAAAAAATAATTTTGCGTAATTTAACCAAAACAACCATTCATTTACATGTTTTCGATAAGTCGCAGGCATACCAAGAAATCACAATCTGTTTCACAAGATCATCCCAAGTCACATACAAAAATATACAGATTGTAGAATTATTTAAAGACATTTCCAAGTATTGGCGCAGGAACCAATTTTTCTTTTGGGGTATCAACTGACTACTAAACTATTATGGACAAAACGCATGATTTTTTAAACTGGGTTTTTAATACAGATTCAGATATCTGGGGAAAAGAGATAACCTCAATACCCCCAGTTCCTGCGCCCATGTTTCAAAGTTGACTTCTTTTTTTGTAACAATCGAGTAAGCGCAATCGAGATCAATAAATGTATATAGACTTTTGTAATTAGACATGCATACTTATTACGCTCATTCTCATAGAATAACAATATGTGTACAAGATCATAGTTCATTGCTTGATATTTGCCTTTTGTCAAGGACATCTAGGAATACGCGATATTTGTAGTTGCAATCCCCGATGATCAAAAAGTGTTGAATTTCAATCACATCGTGCGAGAAGGAGAAGTATAGAATACTGTCACCTACTTATTACATAGATTTCATACTTCGGATCATAATGTTTCTTGTTTTAAACATGTGTGTATTCTTTTAATGAAGGTTTATCCCCGATAATTAGAAGAAGCTTTATGTAGCAAATTAATTGCTTCAATTGACACACATAAACAAAGAATTTGAATTCATTTTTTTCTTTGTGTCGTTTCATCTATGCGCATGCGTGCAAAAAAAGTAGGAATGTCGATCATTTTTATTTTCGTATTGAAGAATTTCTTACAGTTCATAACGGAATGAGAAGCGGAGTATGAATTCTTATATACTTATACATAATACATACTTTCATATAAATACTTGAACAGAAAGGAAAATCAGCATAAATGCAAATATTATTTACCTTTTGAGTGCAAAACTGCTTTATTTAACATGGTATATTCATGCAGTGTTTAAAGTTGCATAAGTTACCAAACAAATAAAGAGATAATGCTGCAGTTGCAGCTGCTACGTGAGCTGAGTATTTCTCCAGTTTACTTTGCATGTTGAGCAAGTAGCGACAGTTTTTATTAACCTGAAATTTATTGCAGTAGTTGGTAATGTTGCAGACATGCATATATGTAGGCTACATAATGTAGCAGTAGAGTGCATTTTTTATTATCATACACTATCACATATTGACAATATTTGAGTCATAATGTAAGTAAACATGAACTACATATATGCGTATATAGGAAAACAAACTGCTGCAAGTAGATAAAAAGCATGATGTCAGAACTCGCAAAGCGTTTTTGCAGCTTGCATAACGTTTAGCGCACTCAAAATATCGCTTATGATATGAAATGACAAAAATTGTACAGAATTATATCATCCTATCATGTCGAGTCGGAGTACATAGCAAACAGTATCAAGCAAGTTTTTGAAGGTCTACAGCATAAGTTATCATAAATAACACGTAGCTCTACTGCCACTCAACTCAGAATCACGACTGTTGCACATTCTTCTCAGTCATTTCATGTCGTACGTATTTAAGATTTTTTATTCAGATATATTTCCTTTTGCTCCACAGCGATGCTTTTTACTTCTCTACTTACTTTCTGAGCCTACATGTGTAAACTAGTTAGGAAGCTAAATCTAAACAAAACCTTGTCAGTTTAAAATATTATCAGCTAACCCTTTCTTACCTCTACGACGTCGGCTTTTTTAAAACTCTTTCGTTTCATTTATGCCTTCAAATAACCAAAAATGAACGGCCAAATACGTACATACATACAACGTCATGACTTTGATAGCATACTAGTTCGCTTTGGTAAAAGTCTTAAGTGTCCAAAAAAGTACTATGTAGCTGGAAAACAACAAGCACAGAAGGTAAACTTTGAAAATCAACAATTACGTCATCAAGGCTGTTTTTCAAGTTTTTATCCAGTTTTTCAAGTCTGTTGTGTTGTTGGTCAATAGGTATTCAGAACGTTGAATCTACAGTCCTCCTTCTCACTCGCCAGCTTCCACATTGGAGGTAGCTTTGGAAAGAAAACAGACGTCATTGAACCAGACCTTGATCTCGTCATACTCGTCAACAATTATGATCCACCACTGGACGACGTGCTGGAAGATTTTGAATACGTCTTACGGTGTAATGAGAACGCACTCAACATTCGTCATAATGAGTACAAGAAATCGGAGCGCTCCTTGACATTCTACTTTAAAAACGGAATATCAGTAGACCTACTTCCAGCAGCAAATGTTCAAGAACATGAAATTCCAAATGTTTTGGAGCAAATGGGGAGAAGTGAGAAATATGCTTATTTTTACAGTCCCAGTTTTGTCCAAGATCAAATCAGTTTCATGAAAAATCCCAGATAGTTTTACCACAGTTTGCGTCGGGACTTTCCCAAATTCTGGTTGAAATCATTACACACTCGTGAAAAGTTTATAGGGTGGTAGTGCCATGATTGAATTGATAGCCGTCGCCCAGCAGCAGAGAAAAGAACGAAAGTTTGAAAACAGTCTGCATCGCAAGCTTTTATGAGAGTTGTGAATACAGTGGGAACTTTGCGCAACACAAGGCTTGCTTTCGAGAAAGAAAATTATGACTATGAACGAAATCAATATGTTTGGAAGCGAATTCCAGCAGTAGAACTGATTTGTGATAACTGTGACAGGCTTGTTCCAACCATTGTAGGTAAAAAAGAAATTTTAGAGCAAGAATGTTTCATCATCGACCCAGCAAACCCATTCCAGGATTATTTGGAGGATAAGACTGACAGAGTGTTTGAAACTTTGGAGAATTTTGCCCGAGTAACTTGCAGTCGCTTGGAAAGGATTTTAAGCGGAAATGAAAAATATGGACAATGGATTTTAGAACTCTTTGAACCCATGCCTGAAGAAGTTATTAATCTTGATAAATATTCCATTTGTCCACCTACGAACGTTTTAATATCGTATGACGTATCCTGCAAACCGGTGTATAACAAGTTGAAAATTTGGAATAAAAACAGAATGCAGAGCGATGAGGTTCGGCGTGCGGTCAAACTATTGAAAAACAAGTTACTCACCGTGGTTCACTCAGCAATGAAGGGAGATCCAGAAAATGTAACAGTTGAGGACGTGGACTCCGCGGTTTGGAATTTAATGGGTAAAAGTTTGAAATCAGTTGCTGATAGAAGATGCTTTACATATAGCACAACATCGTAGATATGATGTAATGGTTCGAGTTCCATATATAATTGATAAGCTCGGCTACGCAGTTTGTTTGAGCGCATGACATGGAATCCTACATTCTCTGACTATCAGATAGAGAGATCTGTAAGCCGTTTCCTTCCGCGTTGTCAAGCTATCCTGACGAGCGGCATCGGAAATCCAATCACTGAATATCTTCATAACTTACTTTGTAGATTGAATGTTGACCTTGAGTGTTTTAAGCTACTGCTTAAATTCTATATTGTACAACTGTATTACTACTCAATTTTAAACATGATAGCTGACCCCGACCACGTACATCGTGATCTTAGTTGGATTGACTACGTTCTTGTGTTTTTATTTATTTTTCTTATTATCCTGGATTAGATTTAGATGTAATCAGGTAATCTAAGAAAAACAAAATGCCCTTGTAGTAAGTTAGAATATCATGCATAGTGCACCAAAAATATCATCGCAGTAAAGTTATCCATAACAGAAACAAAAATATAAGCAGTAATATAATTGTCAAAGCAGAGTATTTGTGTTGTATTTGTAAATTATGCTATAAATTTAATGTATTTATTGTTTTGAGGATGCGTAAACAAAAAATAAAACATTTTCAAATTCGAAAGCCATCACTATCATGTTTTATCATATATATACATGTTGGTCATCAAATCTTTATTACTTCAATACTCAACTCAACACATTTCACCTAATCTATTACTGTAAGAATTAACCGAAGCTAGTGACAGTAACAAAAACGTGCTCCAAAATAGTTGGAGAAAAGGTAACCTTTTCTATCGAATTCTTGATTTGCT
>LJIJ01005573.1:0-11505 GCA_001718145.1 Orchesella cincta
AAAAGAGAGATAATGGTGTTCCAGGTATTGGAAATACGTCCTGGAGCTCCAGTAAAATTTGGGTCAGGATTCTTTTGGGAGAGTAAATGAGACTGACTTTTCAAATTCCTTCCGTGGTCTCTTAGAAGTGGATGGCTTGACCTCACAAATCCACAGCTTCTTTCTCGGTCTGAGCTGTGAGAATTTTCACCCTTTTTAAATCCAGTTTCACATGTTGGGAATAATAGCCGTTTCCGTCCAGGCAGCGCGATATTCTGAACTAATATTAGTTCCGAAGCATATTTATCTGGTTGATACGGTATACTACTTTAGTTCCTTGAGAGATAAGCCGAACAAAATTGTGATCGTAAACGTTCAACTAGTCTTCCTTAGCCGTTCCAGTACCATAATTGTACTGACTTGAATGACAATGTTTGGATACTACCGATTGATTCAATCGCCATCCGAGTCATTTCTCGGTTGTTCGGTTGGTAAACATTGAGTGGATTCGAAATATCGGATAATCAGTTCCGATGTCCTGTAATACAACTGCGTTTGCATTTAAAGGAACGTTCAATCTGACAACATTTTACAGCATGGAAAATAGGATTGGACTGTAGTTCTAAATAAAGGCGTCTGTTTAAATTGTTTAGGTTATTTTCACGAGGTAGAGCAGGAAAAGTTATCGGTTTTAAATAACTTAGCCCTCGATTACCTATTTAGGGTGGTTGTTAATTTTGAATGATGACGATAAACGCGAATCGATTGAAAGCCAATTTCGAGATATAAAATTGTGCTTTTCGACTTTAAATGGTAGACAATGTAGTTCTTCTATTATTTTGCAAACACAATACGTAAATTAATGTAATTAATTTTTAAACAAAACTGACAAATGCATCACACTTCATTAAATCATCTCGTTCTTACATTAGAGTGTTTTGAGTTACATGGGAATCTTATTGCTCACTAATCTGTTTTCAGAAATAGTTAAGCAGTCGAGTGTTGAAAATAGGGCGGATTCGTTTTTCCAAGAGATCTCGTCGATTTTCTATTCGAAGGGAAACCCGTGGCTGAAGTGAACGGAAATTCTATTGTGCCACCCGCTTTTCATATCTATTAAGGAACGCCATCATTTTGTCTATTTTGTCATGATCAATGTAATTACAGCCTGGGCTCACATTAAGGTATTAGCTTTTGAGCAATACAGGGCCAGTTCCTTTAAAAGTGTTGTGGAGAAATGTATCTTCACCACAGAAATTATATTTGCTGCTCCGAAATAGCTCATACATATTAGAATGTGCTGATAGACATTGTCTGACAATGTTCTTTTGGATTTTAGCCGTCTCCAGTCTTCGGGTTGCTCACCCATTGGCGCATTCGCGAACTCAAACGCAGCTGCTCCAGTGGTGCCAGGTAGTAGATTGCGCTCGAGACCTTCTTTGGAAGCTCCAGTAAATTTGGGTCAGGTTCTTTGGGAATGTAAATGAGACTGACTTGACCAAATTCCTTCCTTGGTCAATTAGAAGTGGATGGCTTGACCTCACAATCCACAGCTTCTTTCCCAGACTTAGCACTTTCTCCGTTAACCTTCAACCGGTCTTCGTTAGGCGTTCCATCACCATAGTTGTACGGACTTGTATGGCAATGTTTGGATATTACCGATCGCTTCAATTGCCGTCTGAGTCATTTCGTTGGTTTTCAACTGGTAAACATTGAGTGGATTCGAAATATCGGACAATCATTGCCGATGTCCTGAAATGTATCTGCGTTTGCATTCAGGGAACGTTCAATATGAGAACATTTTACAGCATTGGAAAAAGATTTAACTATAGTTTTCAAAATAAGGTGTTTGTTCAAACCATTGTTTAGATTACATTCACAAGGTAGAAAAGGAAAAGTTATCGAGATTTGATAACTTAGTCCTCGTATTACTTTTTCAGGATGGGTGTTAATTTGAATCATGACGATAAATGCGAATCGATTGAAAGCCGACTTTGAGATAGAGAATTGTACTTTTCGACTTCAAATGGTGGACAATGTAGTCCTACCAATTACTTTGCAAACAAAATAGGTCAATTACAAATTTAATTTTTAAACAAACCACAGCGATTTCAATGGACTAACAAATTCAAGTCATCTAGTGCTGCACTTTTGCATAGTACTTAATGGGATCTTCTGAGTATTGTACTGAAACCAGCAATTACACTGTTAGAATATTTAAATATAAAACCTACGCGCCGGAACTGGGTATTGTAAACCTTGCTTAAGGTATTAGCTTTTGAGCAATATACGGCCAGTTTCTTAAAACTTGTTGTGGAAAAATGTATCTTCCCAACAGTAATCGGATTTGCTGCTCCGTGGCAGTTCATTAAGACCCGTTTTGGAAAAATTTAACAACCTCCTTCCGTTAATCCATGAACTAAACACACTGCACTCCATAAACTTTGACTTCAACCGTTCCCAAATCATTCTGAGTAGATAAAAGTAGAGAAGGAGGGAGAGAATAAGGCTGACTTGACCAAATTCCGTCCTCGTCCTCTTAGAAGTGGATGGCTTGACCTCACAATCCTCAGGTTCTTTCCGAGCCTGTGAGTCAACTTGAAATTTAATTTCTGTATTCTATCCGCACATGCGCCGTGGATATCGTACAAAACATTGTAGAAAACGGGTGACACCGATGCTTGTCGAGTACGCTGAGCAATCAAGTGGAAATAGTATTCGACTGTCGTTCTCAAAATAAGGCGTCTGTTTAAAGTATTGTTTAGGTTAGATTTACATGTTAAAACAGGAAACGTTATCGGGATTTGATAACATAGTCCTAGATTGACTTTTGTGGAGTGGCTGTTTATTTGAATGATAACGGTAAATGTGAACCGATTGAAAGCCAATTTCGAGGTAGAGAATTGTGCTTTTCAACTTCAAATGGTAGACAATGTAGTTCTTCCAATTATTTTGCAAACACAATTGGTCACACTAAAAGTGGAGAAGAAATATAATAAGCATCTACATTTTTTGATAATTTACATGTACTGTGCGATTTGAAATTTAGTAGTTTATTACACAAGTTACTTACATATGTTGTTTCCTCCAATCCAATCAATGACATGTTTATAGAAGGTAATAAAAGGCAAATGATAGATGTCGATGACACAGAACTATCTACAAAACAGGTAAATGTAAGAGGCTGTTTATCATACTAGGAACAACATACCTGACAATCAATTATACAGCCGATAGTTTTCACAAGTCAATTTCCTTTCTTCCACTAATATATTACAACTTTTTAAGCTGTTTGAGACCGTTTCTGGAGATTTGTGTCTCTAAAGAACGTGAGCACAAGTGGATTTAACTACACTGCAAAATGTGTCTCCTGCTTTTCGCTCTCGCGCCATACACGTGTTTATTAAGTAATTACGGACGTGAAATCAGTGGTAGGTAAAGCACTGAAGATGTGGTCCCATTTCACAGTATTCAATAAATCACAATGTCACACTATGATAATTTTTACTAACCATTGGAAGGTCCGGCACCACTGGCAATACTTACTGCAGTGGTGCATTGGTAAACGGATTTAGCTACCCAATAAAAACTAATCATTTTGGATTAGAAAAACAAATAAATTCTGATGAATTAAATTAATAACTAACTTTTTCAGTTTGAAAACAGAATGGATTTGCAAACCTTCAATGTAGAACGGACAATTAGACAGATCCGTTTTTATGTCGGATGAAGTAATAAGTGAATTTATTCAAAAATGCGTTAGAATTTAGGATACAGATAATAAGGGATAACATTTAGGTCTCGTAAGATCATGATTCAAGTTTTGATATCGAATAAATATATTTACAGCGAAATCTCAGAATTTAAACTGAAATGATTATTTTGCAGGTAAGAGGGTTTTACATGCATACATGCAACATTTCAATAAAATTCAATTTCACAAACACAATCTCAATTCCATGAATTTCGTATAAAGATGATACACTATCGCGTATATTATTAAAATATTTGGTTACGACAAGTTAGAAAAATTAGCTTGCAATAACGTCATAACTACTTACTGCAAAAGCTGTTGTTTGGGATATGCTATGGTATATTTGGTGCTAGCGGTAAAAACTGGTAGATAAAATTCAGAGTTAAAGATTGTTAAAAGTAGGTAAATTATTATTAATATAGGTTAAGAATTCACAATAATATATATGAACCAATTCAAAACGTAACTGATAAAAAAGACAAAATTTCTATAACGTGTGCAGTTTGTGGTGGGGGTTTGAAACCAATTTCATTTCTGCTTTTCAAGCTCAAATTTGGTATGACACATGAAAAAATAATTTTTATATAAATATAATTATTATTGTTGTTGAATCTATTATTTGTGGTTTCTGTTGATCTAGATTAAATTCATATAAATAAATTGAGAATTGCGAAGTGAATATACAACCCAAATTATGTGTCTCAAATATTAAAAATAAATAGGGCTGTGTCAAAGAAATTATTAACGTTTTCCTTAATCCATTTATTTCTGACTCACCCTAATACAACAAAAGAGCATAATATATGCATATATTCACCATAATGCCATTGTTACTTTAAAAGAATAACGGTGATACATTTTTACAACGAAGCACAACAAAGCAGTATGGGGATTTGATCTCTTTGTTACCTGCAAGCCAAAAGGTAAGTAAACGTGAAAGTAAAGGAGGAGGCATGCAAGAGTTTAGCTTGTCTGCCAGAGTAGGTTGGGACAGCTACATTCAGTGGTAAACATTTCGATTTTCCGATCATAATTATCATATTATGCTTTTCCATAAAACATATATTCAACTCAACAATAATGGATATTGGTTAACGTGCTTAAAGAAGCAAATTGATAGCAATATAGAGCGCCAAGTTAAAGTACAATCATCATCATCGTCACTTTTAGCTCTACGAATAGTAAAAGTAGAAGGTGTTGCTAGCTGCGAACAGAGTAGGAATACATACGTAAAAGTGATGTAAGCTGAAGGTAAAAAAGACCAAGCCAAGGTTTATTAAAATTACGTTAATCATATGGGAATAAGTAATATTCCACGGGAAACTTTCAAGCACACATTAACCCTGACCAATAAGCAGAATACGACAAATCTTTCATTATGAACTCTTCTGGAATGGCTAGGTCTGAATTAATCGCATGAAGTCAATGAGAAGCATTAAGCATAGCGCATTACGATCTTCCAACGCATAGACTCGAATGCATATACCTCTACGAACTGTATGCGAATAAAAACAGCGTTTTTCCTATAAAAAATTACATAAATTACAAGGCATTATATCATGCTACTGCTTGATATAGGTAACTCGCTTGTTACTAAGCAGAACACACATTCAAAAAGTTCACAAGCACGCCATTCAAACGGAAACGAAAAAGTAGAGAGGATAAGTAGGTGAGGAGAATGGTTTATTTTTACTGCAGAAATCAGCACCAGCTTCATTATCTTGCAAACACAGTCCTTCGCTTGCAACGGAACTATAATTCTTTTGATGTATGTTATTAAGAAGAGAGAGTTCCTATAAGACAACAAGCCTAGTATCGAAAATGCTGAATACAACATTTTTGGGTTGTAAATGAGGCTTTAAGTTTCCAGATTTAAGCAGAACTGCATTTAATATGTATGTATTCCAGTTGCACACAACAAAAAAGAATTCGAGTCGTCCGTCTTGCATGCCCAAGCAACATCACATTATTAGAATTTAGACGGTACTTATTTGCTTAATTGTTTAGCTACCGCAGTCTTTCCATCTCATATTGACATAAACCCATAAGCAAGGTTAAGTATGAGTGTAGTACAGAGCACCCGGTAAGATGTAATAAAATCTTTCAACATCGTCACGACTTTTAAATTAGGCATTACTTCAAAACTAAATTTGTTCTGAATTACTCACTCATCGTCAGTAGAGAGTCGTGTGCAAATGTGATTTAAGCTGAAACTCAACTACATCAAAGCATTAGAAGTACGTTGAATATATGTAAGCATGACAGAAATAAAACTGAAATCCGTTACTGACGAATGCTTGAATGCTGCTGTACTTGGTTTTCTTACTAGAATGGCTTCAGGTTTTAGCAACGCAGGAAAAAGGAAGGAGACAAAGACGGAAATTGATTCAGAGAGAAGGCAATTAGAGTTGGGGTAAGCTGAACATCATACGAAATCAACAAGTTACATTCCTTTTCGATATACTTATTCATTTGAATGTCATGATGTTGGAAAAGCGAAAAAGAGAGAGTTTTGTGGAATGATTTATGAAGTACTAAATGAAGAAATGAATCGCGTAGTTAAAAATTTCATGTTTTACTGGGATCAGACTCCGCAGCCTATTCTGCACGCTTTAGTCATTTTGCTTGTAATGAGAAAAACGCGTTTCCCCGTTTTCTGAGAATGTGATATGGCGTATTTGAAAGTTTGCATATTAGCCATGGCGTAAACATCATAATAAGTTACATCCATTTATGCACATCCATTTAAACGAAATTAATTTGTAGAGATTTAAGCGTGCACAAACATGTGTAAAGGAAGAGAAATTAAATGCAGTTTTATTCTCTGATACCATATATAACTTGGAGCAGGTAGCTTAGAAGTGGGTTTTGATTTGGTTTGGGTTTAAACCTCTTGTGATTCTATTGAGAATGCAGCATGTTTTTTTAGTTGCAGTTTTATGTACAAATATTTTACATGAACACTACACGATGATAATACGGTCGTCCTTTTTTAAAGGTCAACTCAACATCACATAGTTATCATTTATGTGACCTACCGAACCTTCATTTTTTCAACTACAGTAATATTTTCATGAAACACAGGTGTTGCTAAAGAAGTATTGTAATGATAAGATGAAGGACACCTTATTAACCCTGTTGCAACTCAAAAATAAGCTCCTTGCCCCTGCTCTTATATTCCTAAGAGCAAGATTTAACTTCTCAGATTTTCTATATAAAAGAGAGCTGAAGAAATTTAAAACCAACAAGTTGAAAGCAACTAATTGAATATACATGCATTACTTGCATAATAAAATTCGACGGACGACTTCAGCTTCACTCACTCCACTAAGCCTTATTTCTATGAACTCAGATACGCTACGTTAAAAAATAGCGCTTGATGCACATTTGAATACATTCCGGGCATACTATAATTGTATATTTAGACAAGATGATATGATAAAGGACGCTAAAATTCAAAGTGCATCAGCAGTGGAGCAAAAAATAGTCAGCCTTATCCCAACCACGCTCAAGAGACGATAATTGGCTTTATATGCCTAGGTTCACAAGTCCGCTACCGTTGCCGCAAAATCTGAAGTATAGTTCAACAAGGTTCATCTCATCGTTATCTCAGGAAATGCATTTGCATAATAAAAGAGTACAACTTGTTTAGGCCTTCAACTTCATGTCTTTCAAAGAAAATATATTTGCATGCATTGTGTTGACCAGGATTCCAGACTAATAAGAAAGTAAAGGAAAGGTAGCTACCATCAAAGTGCACTAAAAGCGAAGCAGAAAGAGAGTCGCTTTATTCCAAGTTTGCTCATGAGGAGATAATTGATTATATGTAAAGGTACAAATGCAGCTAGAGGTTACTCAAACCCGAAGGAAAGAAAATCCATTCAATGCCGGAAATGATTTTGCATGATAATAGACTAGAGATTCATCTATAGTTTTCTTTGGCATTATGCCTTCATAGCAAGGAAACTCATATTTACATGCATTTGAGCCATCCTGCTTCTTGCAAGATACATTTCCAAAGATCGTGTTCATATTATTCCAAACAACTGAAAAAAAAGTCTACCTCCCGTTCGTCTCGCCAAGTTTCGCTAAAAACGTGTCCAATTGTACCTGTAAATCCTTTTTAGTCAGAAGAGAAGTCCTTGCAAATAAAATCATGAAGGACGTTGCAACAACAACCCAGCAAGATCCCAAAATGGTTCCCCAAGGTGAGAAATTAACTACACAAATTTTAAAAGAAAGTATTGTGAATAAGTTTACGAAGAGACAAAAATATTGATTTTCTGTATTTTTTTGTTTCTATTTCAAATCAGGGTGCAGGAGAACTCGCAACAAACCAAGAAGTTTGGATCACCATTAGACCATTGTCAGACGTCAGGATGGAGCAACCTGTTGAGGAGAGCCGTTGACAGAGCTCAGCTTGCAGAGATCTTATCAGCACTGTTATTCCTGTTTTCCCATGCAACTGGTAACCGTCAGCGTCAGCAACTCTCTAAAAACCCGTGCAACATTGTTACAGAGTGTTGAAATCTATTTATTGCCAAAGTGGAAATTGAATCACGTATTAAATTTCTTTAGAATTTATTGCCTGGAACGTTGGAGAAATGCTCAGTTACTAAATGTCATAATAAATTGGCCTACCTTTAAAGATACTGATTTTTGGTACTGAAGTAATGATAACTGAGCATTTTCCAACGTTCCAGCAATAAATTGCTAAAGAAATTAATACGTGATTCCAATTTCCACTTTGCATAAATAGATTTCAACACTCTGTAACAATGTTCACTGGTTTTAGAGAGTTGCTGACGCTGACGGTTACCAGTTGCATGGGAAACAGGAATAACAGTGCTGATAGATCTCTGCAAGCTGAGCTCTGGTCACGCTTCTCCTCAACAGGTTGCTCCATCCTGACGTCTGACAATGGTCTAAATGGTGTCCCAAACTTCTTGGGTTTGTTAGCGAGTTCTCCTGCACCCTGATTTGAAATAGAAACAAAAAAAAACACAGAAAATGACAATATTTTTGTCTCTCGTAAACATATTCACAATACTTTCTTTTAAAATTTGTGTAGTTAAATTCTCACCTTGGGGAACCATTTTGGGGATCTTGCTGGGTTGTTGTTGCAAAGTCCTTCATGATTTTAATTTGCAAGGATTCTCTTCTACTAAAAAAGGATTTACAGTACAATTGGACACGTTTTTTAGAAACTTGGCGAGACGAACGGGAGGTAGACTTATTTTCAGGTGTTTGGAAATAATATGACACGATCTTTGGCAAATGTATCTTGCAAAGAAGCAGGATGGCTCAAATGCATGTAATATGAGCATTTCCTTGCTATGAAGGCATAATGCCAAAGAAACTATAGAATGAATCTCTAGTCTATTATTCATGCAAAATCATTTCCGGCATTGAATGGATTTTTCTTTCCTTCGGGTTTGAGTAACTCTAGCTGCCATTATGTACCTTTACATACAATCAATTATCTCCTCATGAGCAAACTTGGAATAAGCTGACTCTCTTTCTGCTTTCGCTTTTAGTGCACTTTGGATGGTAGCTACCTTCCTTTACTTTCTTATTAGTCTGGAATCCATGCGTCAACACAATACATGCAAATATATTTTCTTTGAAGACATGAAGTTGAAGGCCTAAACAAGTTGTACTCTTTATATATGCAAATGCATTTCCTGAAGATAACGATGAGGATGAACCTTGTTGAACTATACTTCAGATTTTGCGCAACCGGTAGCGGACTTGTGAACCTAGGCATATAAACCAATTATCGTCTCTTGAGCGTGTTGGGATAAGGCTGACTAGTTTTTGCTTCCACTGCTGATGCACTTTGAATTTTAGCGTCCTTTATCTTATCCTTGTCTGAATATACAATCATATTGTCGAATTTCATATGCAAGTAATGCATGCATATTCAATTAATTGTCTCAACTTGGTTTTAATTTCTTCAGCTCTCTTTTCTATAGAAAGTCTGTGAATTAAACCTTGTTCTTAGGAATAAAGAGCAGGGTGCAAGGAGCTCATTTTTGAGTTGCAACAGGGTCAATAAGGTGCCCTTCATTTATCATTACATTACTTTTTAGCAGCACCTTTGTTTCATGAAAATATTACTGTAGTTTAAAAAATGAAGGTTCGGTAGGTCGCATAAGTGATAACAATGTGATGTTGAGTTAACCTTTAAAAAGGACGACCGTAATATCATCGTGTAGTGTTTATGTATATTTGTACATAGAACTGCAACTCAAAAAAAATATGCTGCATTCTCAATAGAATCACCCAAAATCTAAGAGGTTTACACCCAAACCAAATCAAAACCCACTTCCAAGCTACTTTTCCCCAAGTTATATATAAAAGTAGCGAATAAAATTGCATTTAATTTCTCTTCCTTTACACATGTTTGTGCACGCTTAAATCTCTACAAATTAATTTCGTTTAAATGGATGTGCAGGAATGTATCTAACTGATGGATGTATGCAAACTTTTAAATATACAATATCACATTCTCAGAAAACGGGAAAACGCGTTTTTTCTCATTGCAAACAAAACGAGTAAAATGACTGATACATACGTGCAGAATATGCTGCGGAGTCTGATCCCAGTAAAAAATGAAATTTTAAACTACGCGATTCATTTCTTCATTTAATTCTTCATAAATCATTCCACAAAACTCTCACCTTTTTTCTTTTCCAACATCATGCATAAAATGACTGCCCTATGCAGACTGTGGAGTGTACTCTGATCTGACTGAAAAAATACAACACATGCTCTCAACAAAATGTCTTCAAAGCAAAAATTTTAAAAAAAACTTAATTTGGCTAATAAAATTACTTGTTTTTTGTTTCAAAGAATCGTCTATGTTTCCGGACTGCAAACAAACTACTTACTTTTTATGACAAAATTTAGCAATTGCATTTTTACCTAGTTGTGTTGGTTTTTTTCAATACCAGGAGAAAACTTCAAATCAGTTGTACATATTGGGAGAACCAAAGCATCTGAATGTGATAGATACATACACAACACGAAACTATTCTATTGGAAGCAGTCTTTTCATTCCAACCTTGAGATTTAGCAGCAAAAAACTACTACAGCTTCAGCTTGACACGAGCAATGATTGCAAACCATTAGAATGCCAAACTCATGCGAAAAAAGGGAACTGTACATTAAAGAGCCAAGCTCTCATTCAACTTTTGAGACTACCAAAACACTTCTGGTTCTTTTGTAAGTAGTTGAAATTCGACAAAAATAAATTTTCTGCTTTTCGACAAAGCAAGCTTATATCCCTTCCCTGAGAGTAGAACTGAAGCATTATTATGATTATATTTATGTGCACAAAATTTTACAGCAATCTGGAAGAACAACCACAGAACATTCTGAAACAATGCAAATGAAAAAGTATGTTAAAAGGTCATGTAGCTCGTTGATTTCGTATGTCTCTTAGTTTACCCCAACTTAATTACCTCCTTTCTGACTCGTTTTCCATCTTGCTTCCTTTCCTCATTTTTTCCTGCGTACTCAAACCTAAAGCCATTCTAGTAAGCCAAAAAAGTACATCAGTTTTCAAGCATTCGTCAGTAACGGATTTTTTGTCAGTCTTATTTGTGTCATGCTTACATATATTCAACGTTCCCATGCTTTGGCCTGATTGAGTTTCAGCTTACATCAGCATTGCACTCGACTCTCTACTGAGTGAGTAGTTCAGAACAAATTCAGTACCCACCCTTCAATGCCATCGCTCACGACTTTTAGATTCGCATTTACTCAAA
>LJIJ01005574.1:0-11505 GCA_001718145.1 Orchesella cincta
AACCATTTCTTTTCAATCGTACAAATCACTACAGAACTGAGGTATTTTTATTGATGACCTAAATTTATCCATGATGAGATTTTATCATAAGAAATGTACCTTTCATTTTGATTTTACTTCAGGACTTCACCTGTAAAATGGTTTTATCCCTTAATCTTTATGCAACTGTTGCATCCATCAGTTGGATGTTCATCCAAGGGATTTATCTTCATGGAAAACTAACCACCAACGTGTTTGACAAAGAAACTCCCTTTAAAACTTACTACACTACTGGTTGGGGTATGCTTAACTGTTTGTAGAGGTTTGCTAAACGCGACTGAAACGTGAATGAAAGTTTGAATTAACTTTAATCATATTTTTTCAGTTTTTCCACTGATTCTCATCGGTATTTATGCAACCGTGATGGAAAACACTCACCCAGTAATGTGCTGGAAGGACTACAGCGACCGACCAGAGTTGTGGATTTTACTTGGCCAATATTATTTGCATTGCTGGTAAAATATTACGAAAATTACGAAAAAAGCCCGTTTCACATGCACGCTCATGAGCTTCCTCTTTAATGAGTTTCTGCCAACTTGTTTGCCAGTGTTTGATTACATTTTAGATATGCAATACGTTATAAGTGAATGTCAGATTATTACTTACCTTATTACTACTTTCCTATTACCTTATTACTACTTTCCAATT
Organism: Orchesella cincta; assembly: GCA_001718145.1. NCBI lineage: Eukaryota > Metazoa > Arthropoda > Collembola > Entomobryomorpha > Orchesellidae > Orchesella > Orchesella cincta. The sequence goes on from LJIJ01005574.1 coordinate 688, forward strand.
TTTTCCAGGTAAACTTTCTCTTTTTGATTAACATCATGCGAATCCTTCTTACAAAAGTGCAATGGAGCAACTCCTATTCTGACACTGCTCAGTTTCGGTAAATGTTTGAGACATAAACATTTCTATTGCGTGTATTGAGAATGATGTGAAAACACACGTTATGTTTTATAGACGGGCGGTGAAAGCAACTCTCGTTTTGTTTCCGCTCCTTGCGTAAACAATTTATTATTTCTCTACAATCCTGAAGGAGAACTCAATAAATACTATGTAATTTCCAACAGCTTCTTTGGATCTACACAAGTTAGTGTATTTAAATACAATCATTCAAAAAGTGGGTCGAACCCTGGTCAAATTTCGTTTTCAATTCTGTAGGGTTTCTTCGTCGCTGTTCTTTACTGCTTTGTGAGCAGAGACGTGAGGGACGCAATACGTCGGGACTATCGCCGTTTTTTGGCTCGACGAAGCGGAAATGGTGGCTCTAATGAAAACGGTAACGCTTTGAACGCTTTTCGAGCCCCAGTTTACTTTCGCTCGACAATAATGGCAGCAACTCACAGACATTCTGGGTCTGCTGAAAGCAGCGTTGCTAGGCTTTCAAGAAATATGTCGATGGACTTGGGACAAGTAAATCGAGTTGTTGACTGTGAAACTCTTCTCCGCAATCAGCATCACCATTTTACAAGCTGTTTTAACCACAAAAATGGGGGCACCTCATCCGGTGCAGTTGCAAGTGGATTTTAATACACAACCAGCAGCGTCATGCAGTAAAATTGGTTCAAATGCTGAATCAATAAATTTGAATGAATTGCGGCATTACGATTATTGAATTTTTTTGAGAAAACACAAAACAGTATGAGTTTATGGTGTTGGATTAAAGAAATAAATAAATAATTTACATGAAAACTGCGTGATGCCAGAAGCCACTGAAATATTTGGTTTTATGCATCCGAAACTTATCATTAGTTGCATTTGAAGTACAATGCACATGGATCTAAAAGATTTGTGGAAATCATTATTTATTACGATTGTTTGTTTACTTGAATATATTCTCATAAAGAAAATGAAATTTAATCTTGCCCTTCTCCTTCTTCCAGCATCATCAACAAAATATGCTCATATTTGAAAGAATTTATCTGACACTTTAAGCCGCGTGTATGATGTAGATACTCTGTAGGCAATGGGGTTTAATCAAGAGCTAATTGATTTCAATTCCCTTCCTTTTTCGCAAAAGTTCGTAGTAAGCTCCCATGAGCGATTTAATAAGAAAAAGAAAGGACGAGTGGGCCTTCCGTTCCGTTCCTACACACAAGTATTTATATACCCTATAATTAAATTACACTGAAGCGGATAATCATTGTTTTGTATCAGTGAGCTCAAAACCCCGTGACTTTAATTAGTAATTCACTTCATTAAGCGTTCAGTACCCAGAAAGTCAGGAACTTCAGTGACCACAGGCCAACTATCCTCCCACATCGTATTAATTGTGTCCCTAAGAATCCGCTAACGGCTTTTCCCTATAGTATTAACTTGCAAAGCAGTAGCTTTAACTTTTTAGTGAATATTATTTCCTGTTACTTTCCTAATTAAGTATGTTTAGCAAAGGCTTGTAGTTTAGTTGAAAAGGATTACCAGGAGTTGGTAACTTTTGCCCGAAAATAATTTCAACTTGTGAATGTCAAAATGATAAAGTGATTGGAACATTGATTCGTGGATTTGTGGGTGAAAATGACAGATGAAAGAATTTATCATTAAAAAATGCTTATATGAGTTATTCAAACGACTCTTTTGTCTGCTGTCCGGATATCAAGCGAAAATGCTAAAGAACTTATTAACACTCTTTTTCGAAACTTTGATTTCTGTAAAATGCTATTATTCAACTTTCAGTAGTTTTGGTTCATTCTTAGTACTTATTATGCATTTTATAAGGCTAAGCTCGTTTTGTTGTTATGAACCTACATGTCACATCACTACCATCTCATTGAAAAGCTGAAAACATTCAAAAAAATAGTATAAACCTTTAAGGTGGAGCTCGGCTGGAAATACGTATTTTTCAAGCTATTTTCTCACGAAGCGTGTAATGTGCATTTTCATTTCGTAAACTTACTATAATACCATCATTACCTCCGTGAGATAATAATGTATGCCGAACTATCCTAATACTTATCCATTTTCTGAACTGCTTTTGTATTCTGATGTAAATATGATGTAATATACTGCATCTTCCGCTGCGAACTTGAAGCCGTAAGGCTTGTAAGAAAAAACGTGACAGTGAAGTGAAAGCAAAAACAAAGAACATTTTTCAGAATATGTACGCACGTGAAATTTAATTTCAAAAATCCTGCCAAGGATATTTACTCCTCGAAGCGTAGTAGATAATCACATAAATTGGTGATTGTCGATCATCGAATTATTCAAAAGATACCTTGAATTCAAGACTTTTAGCTTGTGTGTCGATACTGTACGTGTACTCGTCGTGGTTTTCTTTGATACAAATTGGAGAAACCAACTAAACATGAAAGTTGCGTTGCGTTACCCGCAGATATACATTGCGCGGTTGTGAAACGGATCTGGATGTCTTGACTTGCTTCTGGGGAATCACAATCCATGAACCAGTTTTTCTCAGATTAAACAAGATCCGTCCCAATAAGAGAGGGAGGATTGCTCTAGTTATTATTTTTTATGGTCAAAGCAAGTCCCTTTGGTCTCCTGTCCCGTTTTATTTTTCAACTAACGAGCCAGGATGCTCAGAAAAATAGAGAAGAGGACTATATCCACATCATTTACTTATGTACACCAAATCTATACGCGGTTTAACTGTCACAAGAAATTTAATTTACCATTTTATATTCCAAGATAGAACGGCAACCTACTTTTGTAAATAATGCAAGAAGGAAGTATTATGATGGTAATAAGTATTGCGTGCTGTTTGTGCCTTTTCCAAATCAATGATTTTGTTATGATAACATTCGATGATCCTATGTCAGCTTCCTTGTAACCACATACTTTTGGAGTTGGATAACAATCCAGACTATTTTTACCTGCTCATGAGGAAAATAATATCATGGTCGTCTGGTAGTGAGGCGGATCATGAACCTACCTTTTTTTCTTTTTTATGCTTCTCTCTCAAAACTGCATAAACTTATTACATGCATTTATGATATTTGTGCTCAAAGCAGCGGAAAAGTTACTAACATTCCATATCACACAGCTGAGCAAACATATGAGTGTAGTTATGTGAAGCAGAATTGTTCCTCCTGTAGTTTCTCTGTGTTTCTAAGAAGTAGCAGAAATCATGACGTTATTAAAGAAAGTAATGATAAGAAAAGAGCAGTATAAAGTTTTGAAACGTGTATCTAGAACTTTGAGAAAGTGTTTCCGTAACAAACAAAACTCATCGCATTGGGTGCGAATCTTCTTAGAAATACCCACAAAGCGAAAAGAACCATTGAAACTTTTGTCGTCCAGGGTTGAATTAGAAAGGACGCCCAGGATCACGGCTTGACTGAATATTTTTTTATCAATACTCCAGCAATCCTGTTGGAAATTTCAACACAAGTCTATGCCATATGTGGTGTCCTACATTCTAGTGTAGTATACATTTACATTACCTTGCCTTATCACCAGATTCACTTTTAGACAGGAGACCTATGCGAATATTATGATAATACATATTTGTCTAAAACGTTGTCGGCGTTGGTTTGCTCAATATACAATCGTGAACGAAAAGACTTAAAATGCTACTAGTCATTTTATTGAATTTAAATCATGCAGATTTAGTTACATAAATTTAACATTATAAATAGCAGGAAATGAGCTGACCCATGGGAAATTTGCTTTACCGCGTTTTAGAACATTTTGGAGTTCATGCAAGAAACAGGCATAACTTCTTGTAATTATTTCCCAATCAATAACTAGATCTCATTATCCAATTTGTGAACCACATTTTCACTGTTTTCCCTTGACATGAACTACCATACCCTTTGAAACCCAAAAATTTCCCACATGATTCGTAGTCGTTTTAATATTAGGGAAATGTAACTTTAAAAGGAGTAAACTTTTTTGTGTGTATGCTGGATTCTGAACCAACTGCGTAAACAATTTTATAAAAGTAAGTGCCTTTGGACGTATACTGGGACTGGATGTTGTTGTCACTTCTTTCCTGCAAACACACTCCCCCACAACAATTATGAAGACCCCACAATGCCAAATAAATGTTCAAAGCAGGCAAGGTTCTTCAACCACTGCAGCAAACATGTATCACGGCTACAACTTTAGTGTATTTACTCAGTATTTGAACAAACGAAGTAAAAATATGCAGTTCCCCAGTTTCCGTATTACACTTAAAAGCGTTTTAAACGGACCATCCAATAGCAATGGTTATGGTGCTAGAGGGTTGAATATTTTTTTTCGTTATAAAAATGTCCTTCTCGGAAGCATGTATGTTTTTAACAAATTAAAAGCTATGTGGTGTATAAAAGCACAACTCGAGTTTTTAAAACGCTGCATGATACGCAAAGGCGAAATTTAACTTGGAATTATTTGATAAATCAAACTGTGGCTGTGTATCACTTAATGACTTTACATAAAAAAAAAATCACAGAAAGTAACCACCTACGTATTATAATAAAATGCATGGCAATAATTTAAAACAATGGTTTCAAAGTATGCAAATAGTTTTGACCAAATACAATTGAGAAATTTGTTCCGATAGTAAGTGGTGCTTAGAATGAGGGTGAAATTAAAAGAGATCCTGTCCCAAATCCAAATATTAATAATTGACATTAAACCACAGTGCTAATGTAATTAACCAATAAATGCATACAATGTGTATGTAACGAGTCGTTGGACCAATGCCCTACTTTTCTGGCTTGGCTTTTTGTATTTACTCAAAGAAGAAACCGTAGCATGATCAAATATTATTTTAATGGTCGGGCTATAAAAAAATCTGATATTGCACATTGAGTTGTAAACACTTTTCTAGGAGCCTCCTGGGGTTTTTATGCAGTACACTGAGCTTTTTAATATTTCAGTGCTGAACTTGCTGAATACTTCAAAATCAATTCAACTAGTCAGCAGGCTTACACCTTACATATATGTGCATCAGCATCTAAAATCTAAATCTTTGTGATAACCTTTGATGGTTATTGCCACGTATGACTACTGCTCTCTCTGCAACGCAAAAACAAAGAAAATTTGGTCTGACCAGGTAGCTTCTGGAGCCTTTATTGATTTTTGTAACGACTATCGCCTCACAGAGTTAATCTAAAACCCTAATGTCATTAGCTTCATGATGCGAACGAGCAAAGTGTTGAGCAGAACTCCCAATGATGATGGTACCAATGGAAGAGGCGTTCACCAGATGCAAATACTAGTTAGCTTGCTGACACTCGAAAAGTTGCTGCTGAATGGCTGAATCAACACCAACCATCCGTAAATTTTTGAGAGCATCGCATTGTTATCGTAGGCCATGAAATTCTATACTTATTATAATGGAGTGTCTGAGCCTATTATTCGCTTACCCCCAGTTTTCATCTGCTCTTTGATCGTATTTTCGCTTCGCAGTCGGCAGTCATGAATGAAAATATAAGCGTAGTGGAAATGAAAGAAAGGTTCAAATACAAATGTGTGCGCCGTTTTAATATTTCTCCATGTATCATATTATATTACATAGGACTCTAAAGAAAGAATAAAAGATTTCCATTTCCGAATTCTGTGAAACGTGCCCTATGACATAATATTATAGATTCTAAAGGCCATATCCAGTGAGTGACTACTAAGAATAACAATAATTAGATTCTACCACAACCACCATTGCAATGTTATGGAGAGAAAGATGTAAAAGCTGGTGAAAGTATGTAACGAAAACCACATAATGGAATGATATTGAGCAAATCAACTACAATTATTATATGAGACATATTTTTGTTCGTAATAGTAACCGCCAATGAATGCACTCACAACCCGCGGCAAAGCTAAAACCGAATCCGTGGTTTGTGGATTCGTCATAATCTCTTTGCAAGAGTACCATACTTATCGTATTGTATCATATGCCAGAAAATTAATGACATTTTCCTTCTCGTTTTTAGGCAAGTGCTATGCTGTCGGAGTATTTCATTTTACAATGTTAGGGAAAAGATTCTGATGACTTTTCGAAGAAGTGGGAAGCTTTTGCGTGTATTAGATTACAGATGCCAACATAAAGCAAAGTAGCCTGCTGATGTAGACTAACTGGCAAGGTTGTCTCAAACCTTCATTCTACGCCTGAGTAACACATTCACGTGCCTTATTTGTCTAGCTGAGAACTTATATGACTGTGTGGCTTTTTAATTGTAAACATGCTTCTTTTTGTATAGATCACTATGATCATGATCTGAAACCTATGATGTTTCGTCTTGTTGATCAGTGTTCTATTATAAGTTAGCAACTGAGGAAAGTATTATAAAAGTAATAATATTCGTTCCTTGAACCAGAATTCAATTATATTCCAATAGAGTTTCTTTTGAGGAACAGAGCTGCAAAGATCTGTTTGGGTGAAAGTAAATATTGGCATATCAAATTACATCAGTAAAAAAGATATTTTGTCGCATCATACAAAGCTATGGAATTCTTCAACCATCTTATCGTGTGTGTACAAGAAGTAGCCAGGGAAAGTTGGTGAAATTAGTTTTGCAACTTGTTGCTACCGAAAATGATGACATATTCTGATGGTGATGCATATTGCCTATTTATTATTCCATTGCTTGCTGTCACACTGATTTCTGAGTGCATTGTCATGTAAGTAATGAAATACATTGTGCAGGATAAATATAATCATCCATTCCTCCTCTTTCGCAATGTTGTTGTTACCAAAATGTCATTTGTTGTGATAATCCTCGCCATTAGCTTGACTTCCCATCTGGTTCTACTTTTATGCTTTGGCCAATTGCCACTACTGGTGTATAAATCCCATCGCGATTTATTGTGCAGCGGCACATTTTGCAAGGTAAATTATCATTATCATGCTAACACTTTTATTAACATTATTAAATTTATCCTCTGCACCAGTTTGCATGAGAAGTCAGACTTTTCCCCATTGAAACCGTTTAGTTTTTTCCTAGATTAAAAAAGTTTTTAAATCAGCGCCAACCCTGAAACTTGTATTTCAACAAACTGCAAGTGGGTGGAATCTTTGTTCAAAAAATAAAACGATAATTTTCACTATGAAATATTAAATGATAAAACAAAATGTATCAAAAACGTCAAAGAAAAGGATGATGAGCAAGCGAAATCTATTATGGGAGGCTCAAAACACCGTTATGAATCATCTGCTACTCAGCATTGGAGAAAGTGAGAAGAATCCCAACTCTGAAGTCAATATATGAAGTGAACGTGATGATTTATGTGTAACAGCATCACTGTGGATTGGTTGGTTCAACTAGAACCCTTGTACCAAGTGCCCATAATTTTATTTTCTCTGATAACAACAAGTGCCCTGTTGTACACAATTCAATCTTGAGTGCCAATGAAAAGTTTGCTTGATGTTGATGTCAGCTTTAAATGTCCGCTGAGTACTGTAATAATTTGTATAAGCAGATCCCGTTGGGCAAGGTGTTTTCGTGATTGTAAATTAAGAAAAAGGTATATTGATTTAACTATTCTACCATTAAGCAGAAGGTATAAGTAAAAACATTAAATCGCCTGTTTTTGTCAGTTAGTAGTACCCATGAGATTGTGAAAGGTATATACTGCCAATTTTTTCAACAATTATTCTACCTACCCAAATAATTTACCTAACCCTGAAAAATTTGTAACGCGTAAAATTATAAAGCGACGTGCAATATTTCATTATTCTAACCATTCTTGTTTTAAATTTACTTGCATCAATCTCGAAGATATATTTTATTATAATAATGCCGGAAGCACATTTGATTGTGTAAGCTTCATGTAATGATACTAGGTATCTTATAATGCTACAATTTGTTCATCAGCCAGGCTCTTAGTAAAGTTATTAAAAGCCAGTATCAAGGTTTGTGCGGTCACAAAAGATGACGTTAAACATTATCGGTTTTGGACCATCTTTTCTAGAAATTATCTGTTTGCAACTTTTTTGTAGGTTTGAACTAACTCTAAAATAATCATAACGTTTGTATGTTTCACGTTGTATTTCTTCGATTTCAGTAGTATTGTAATCTTGTAATTCATTTATAATATATTTGTAAGGAACATTCATCTTATAATTAAGATTTTGCTTATTTATTTCTCAAAAAATTCGAAATAAATATGTCACGATTACCATTATTTATATACAAAACAGTTTCCATCTTTCCGCAAAGTAGTTTGGTTTCGTTTACTTGTTTTATCATGTGAATCAATAGTTTATAAGTCCTTGTTCAGTTTGACATACTCTAGTCACCTAAAGATGATTATACAGATTATCTCCGTTTAAGTCGTTGTTTTTATGATCGTTATAAAACGCCGTAAGTAAACGCTTAAGCCCCATCCTATCTTACCTTTTTGCCTCTTGTCTCAGCTCAGTCCTTGAGCAAAGTTGTTTTATGAAACATCAATTGGGCTACAGTTGAGAGCATTATTTCATAGGAGGAATCGAATCACCTTTGTTGTCAAGATAAAGCGAGAGGCATTTTATATGATGATGTTGCAGCTAAATTCACTACCAAGCACGAGCAAATCGAGTAAGAGGTCTTCTGGATGGGTTTCAGTTTGCTAACAAGGAACTACTTTTTCTGGGCTCCGATATCTTTTACGGAGTTAAGATTTGCAACAATTGTAGATGTTTCGCAGCTTGTTTTTGTTTCAGCTCGTCAGCATCTTGGTGAAATCAGAATGGTAGCAGTCAGAAGCTACAATGAAAATAAATTACAAAACTGCACAATTCCGTCCATATTTCATGCATGCCTAATTTCTTTGCTAAATCACTTGCTCATATTAATATTAATATTAATATTAATTGCAAAGTTAAGTAACAAGGCAAAAAAAGACTCAGTCCAGCCCGGGCTCTCAATGGGTTCAAATTCAAACAAATTTGCAGAGAAAGAATAAAACCGAAAGCAAATACAAAAATGGCACTTGGCATAATAAACAGATTCAATGTAGGCACAAAAATTCAGTCAAAACTGCATCTCTCTCTGAGACTTCATTCCTGTAATAATCTTACATTTTATCTAGTACATATATTTCTATTTATTCATGCTATAATGTACATTTCAATATATAAAACATCATTATTATAAAAAACTGTCACATAATTAAAATTCTTGACGTCAGTTTCATCACTAGTATCGTGCAGCTATTACAAAAGCATTCATTAACATCAAATTATCAGATATGAAAATTTAACATCTAACTCTCGGACTTCAAGGTGAATACAAACTGAATAAAGAGGAGAAGAGTTGGTTTGTAGGTTGTCATTGTCAGTCAGGCCCTCGTTTGCATTTCATGCAGGAATCAACCTCAAGGTTCAATACCTTCAGATATCTGTCTCTCTTTGGAGAAGACTAGCAGAATTATTATCCAAATTACTTTGATCATCATCTCTCCAAACTCAAGAAATGGAAGGATTGTTGATGAGCATGATAGCATGCATTTAATCAGCAGAAACTCCGCATTTTTTGGTGTCTGCCTTTCGATGTTACAAGCGGATGCTCTTCCTTTTCTTTAACTTTCCCTGCTTTTCCTTGGCTAAGCTGTGCTCGCTCATATTATCATGTACCTTGTAAAAAGCTGCTAGATATAACAAGCAACCCGTATATAATATTGCATTTGCTGCGTTGCTAGACGTTATGTAAACCAAGTCAGCAACACCTAGTCTGTATGCTAGTGAGATGGGAAGAAAGCGAGCTTGTTAGTCAAGCCAAGCCAACGGCTGCTGCTTTTACTGCATGAAACAGTTGAGTTTCTCATCCGAAACCCTCATTCGAGATGTAACCTCGGAGTGAGAATCATGTTAACTCATAACCACCAACAAATCTACAAATCCGACAAAGAAATGTTACTCCATTGAAATTTGATTCGATTTTACTGAAAATTCATCATTTTAAAAGTTATCCTCACAGTGCAAATTGTGGTATTCATGTTGATTCCTTGTTTAACTGGCTGTGTAAAATTAAGTGTTTACTGCGTCAATTTTTTCAAACAGTTCGCATGTTTCTATTTATAGACAAATTTTAGTTCCAGAATAGCTTGTTAAAGTTTCAACAATTGTTAAGTGGTGTACATTAGTGTGTAAATTTCCTCAATTTTTCGGAAACAGAAACGGTAAGATAACTGGTTTGTTTTTAAGTTATATCTTGGTAGTTTTTGTGGAAATGCTGGGGCATTGTGAGATGAGTACATCTACACATCTGTGAAGTGAATTTTCAAGTATAAACTACCAATAAATGAGTGAATTTCACTCGAATCCCATTATATTTTTTCTGTGATGTTGGCTTTAATGTGAAATGGAGCTCTTATAAATAAACTTCGTTTACAGTTTGAAAGAAACATACTTTTGGTCAATGGAGTTCATTCATTGATGTATGCAAGTTTACAAATTTGAGATGCCAAATGATAGTGGCATTTAAAATCATATTATTATTCTGCGGTCGCTTTACGTTCTGGTGAGTCAAAGAAATGTGTGTCATTTCGCAACTTAGCATTCCAAGCCAAGATTTTCCTCCATTGAACCTTCATCATTGGAAACAACTAAAGAATTGAAAACCCGATTTGCAAAACCTAATTCTGAACATTTTCAACAGACATTGCATTGACACTTTCACAAATAAACATTCGTGGCTAAGCAATTCGCTTCCTTACCCTCTATACGTGAAACACAAACGGAAA
>LJIJ01005575.1:0-11505 GCA_001718145.1 Orchesella cincta
CTTGCCCTTTATCTCATGGCTCCATCGAAAGTCCTCCCATGCACCTCGGCTTAGCTTATACCTAACACAGTCGCCTTTCGGACGAAAGACGTCGCTCCTGAACTTCACCTCCTACACCTTGCTTTAACTTACCCATGACAAACGCCAATGCTGCTCTGCCCAACACTGTTCTAATATGAAAAAGCCATTGAGCTGGTTCATAATGTCACATGCAAAATAAAAGTTTTCCGTCCGCGATATACCAATCATCCACATCCACACTCTAGCTATTCGCAAACCGTAGTCCGTTGTTGTTGTATCATGCATACAAGTATTGCTTATCATGAAAGCATACGATAATCGCTTTATTGTTACATGCGAACTTGAATGTGTCATGATAATATTCATGTGGCATTTTCTGCATTATGAAGTTCATTCAATTGCTTCTTTTCGTTTCATTAACCGTTAAACTTGTTGAGTTTACACTCTTGTGTCTCCCTTCGTAGCTTCCGATTCGAGTTCATAACCATAATATTGTGTATATTTATTGTGAACGAAGTAATGTGTTATTATTGTCTCTACTGGATTTGTTAACCGATCATATTAACAACTTATATGCAGACTTGCATGCAATGCATCGTGATCAGTAATGTACTTGACATTCGAAACATGCACAAACTTATTGGGAAGTTAAATAAACATAAGCAAGGAAACGTTAAGGGAAAATACAAATAACAAATATTTATGATTTAATACACTGGGCATTTCCCCAAATACGGAACGCTCATCCTCTGAAAGTCCAATGAACACAAACTGAATGAGTGAAAGTTTGGAAAAACATTATATATCCCAATTACAATACCTTATGAATTGTAAAACGTTATGATTTTGTATGAATCCATCAGTAATTGAAAATTTTAGTATCTAAAGTTATGCGTCCGTCTGATTTTCAGATGAGCAAACATTTGTTGATGACGTAGTTACGTGTTTCCTGATGGTAATGAACGGAAACAAGCAATTGAATGAACTTGAATTTAGAGTAAACATGGTGGCATTGGCTTTTTCAAGTATGTCTGCATTTTTTGAAAATAAATCGGTCGATGAATGATTGGAAATTATTGACCCTTACACAATTACAAGGTGTTGTGTTATGCTGGGACAATGTATATTTACAGGCTGTTTACTGATGTTTTGATACAAATATCTAACAAAAATTTGGTTAGTATATAAAGCGGCTCAGGTTTCATTCAAGAATCATACAACACTCACAACTCAATCAATCAATACCAACAAAACATAAACTGAATATCCTTTTTCGAAAAGTATCTGAAAATTTCTCAAAATGTTGAGAATTTCAACGTGTCTTTTGCTAGCCGTAGCATGTGTCCTGGCTGCGCCCGGTCCTTCCAGCAAGATTTCTCCTGAGCTCCAAAACAAATCAACAGCCAATATCATAGTTTCCTTTGTCGGAGGAACCAAATCTACCCTCCAATCTATCAACTCCATTCGCTTTGAGAGCCGTACCATCCTACTTAACGCCTTGCATGACTCTCTTGTTGCAAATGCAGACGGTCTCAACGGGGACTCTCCTCTCAACTCACAGCAACAAAGTCAAGAGTTTTTGGCTTACCAACCTGCTTTACGTTAAGGATGCAGATACGGAACTTATCCAGCAGATCGCTGAAGATGACCAGGTGAGTCCATCACTGAAGAACAGATCGCCCATTTGATTGAGCCCGTCGACATGAAAAATGTTGAAGCCCTTGCTGACGAGCATCAATGGGGAGTAGTCAAGATTCAAGCACCTGAAGCATGGCAAGAACTGGGAACGTTGAGCGGAGAGGAGTCATTATTGCCACAGTGGACACTGGAGTAAGAGGAACGCACGAAGCACTCAAGGACAACTTTGTTGGAGAATATGGATGGTTTGATCCCAGCACCAGCACACCGGAACCCACCGACAATAATGGTTCGTAGCAATCTGAATAAACTTCTTAAATATTTTGTGGAGCTTACAGAATTTTTATACACTTTAATTTATTCTTAGGACACGGAACCCATACCACTGGAACTATCGCTGGAGGAAAGGGAATTGGTGTGGCACCTGGAGCTAAATGGGCTGCCTGTCGTGGCTGCTTTCTTCAGCTTGCTGGCAAAGCGATCTTCTCGCATGTGGAGACTTTTTCGCTTGCCCCACTCGTGCTGATGGATCCAGCCCAGACTGCAGCAAAGCCCCAAATGTCGTTTCCAACTCCTGGGGAGGTGGTAGAGGAAACACCTGGTACAATGAAGTCATTGAGGGATGGCATGCGGCTAAAATCATCCACTTTTCTCCAACGGAAACTCTGGACCAAGTTGCAACACTGCCAACTCTCCCGCTGACCAAAATGTCATTGCTGTAGGATCCACAACCATCGATGACGCCATTTCCAGCTTCTCCTCCGTCGGACCAACTACTGATGGAGAAGAATGAAGCCAGAGGTCTCTGCTCCAGGTTCCAATGTCATCTCAGCCTACCACACTTCCGACACTGCCTACGTTTCCCTTTCGGAACTTCCATGGCTTGTCCTCATGCGGCTGGAGCTATTGCTCTCTTGCAAGTCCGGGACAAGAACCTTTCTTACGTAAGGCCAAGGAATTCCTTCTCGGACAAGCCGCATAAAACCTGGTGTCTACTGGAAGGACTTGCGAAGGAATCCCTGATAATGAGTTCCCAACCACGTGTTTGGAACTGGACGTATCAACGCCCTCAAGAGTGTCCGAGCTCAAACCCTTGCCATGCAAGGTCTAAATCTGAATTACAAAGCTATCTTCAACTGTACAGTTTCTTTTGATACAAACTTTTATATAAATGGTTGTAAAATATACCGTGTACAGAAGCAACATGTATTCAGTTAATAAATGACGACAATTTAGCAATGAAATTTTATCTCGAGTTCAAGTACATTTTTCTTTGTGCTTTAATGACGCCAAATCACAATCATATCAATCTCCCCTCAACAGCACTTTCACAATGTCCATCTCCAACCTGCCAACACGTTACCCTTAAAATATTAAAGGTAACCCGTCTCACAACCTGGGGTTTCCAGTCCGTTTTCCTTATCTGTAACCGAACTTTCATTCATGTTTCGATTGTATCTCACAATGCTTCTTGCGTTGGAGCGCTTTTATTTTACATTTATTACAATTTGGACATATTCGCATTAAGAATTGTCTTGGTTAGCCGAGCAAAAAAGCGTTTTGTGAACCACAAAAAACTACTTATCACTTCAACCCGCTTAAATCTTGAGTATTTTTAAGTCTGGAGTCAGTATTTTACCATGTTAATGCAGCCAAGTTCAAGTTAACTCCCTGTGTTAATTTTATAATAATATTGATTTTTGTAAATAATTAATAGATATGAAACAAATCTCATCTGCATCAGAAAGTTAAGAAAAAGAAGGACCTGCGTATTTTGATATTTCAGAAGATATGAAAGTGTGAAATGGTCTGGCTTAACTTACAGGGATGTAAGCTGTAACCTTTGCCGTATTGGAGATTTCATATCTGGTTCAATCATATACTTGTTGTTTTCGTATCTTAAAATTAGTTGACCTTTTAAAAAGTAGTAAAAATAAAAGGGTTATGGCTAAAACCTCAAAATTTATCACAGTGTACAACTGACAGAATGGCAAAATATTGACAAAAAATGGCTTGTAGGAGGTACAATAATTAGAGTAGGTAGAGTGACGTAATTTAGCAGGGTATTAGCGTAAATTAACACGTTGATCTTCAGATAAAGTTTAAAATAAAATCAACAACGTACTCTTTAAATAAATTGGCTATAAAACTGCAGCTACACATGAACCCTAAGATGGTAAAACCCATTTTTACAGAAAGTGTCGCAGACTTGCTGTAAAGCACACTTCTAGAAAAGGAAGGAAGGAAGGAAGAAAAGGTTGCTCACAAACGTGTTAATACTGCCAGTTTACTACTATCCAATCTTTGGCATCTATGTAGCTTCGTTTTTATCAATGATTCCTTTGTTTTCTATTTATTTCTCGTCCTTTCTATCATTTTTCTTTCTTAAGTTTACTCTTCTTCACATACATATGATAGTTATTCTGTCAAAACTAACAAATCGCGTGCATCCTACCAAATTAATTGTGAATTAGTATGAACCAAAATTTATTCTATTGACATGCATTTTCAAGTCATTCGTTTGGTCTGATTCAAATAGTTCATACTGATCAGTGGACACTTCATGAATATTCCTTAAAAAAGAAGAGTAAGAAATAAAGACGTCATAATTTCATTCTAGTACATCGGTACTGTGGAATGTTTTCCACGTCAAATGCAAAAATGAAAACGGGAGAAAAGATTAGACTACGAATGGAGTATACTCGTTCATGTCTGTACCCATGAACACTATTTTCGTGGTAAAGTAATTGCTTTTTCTTTCCCACGAACACTCATGACTACATATGAGCTTCTAACTGAAGGGTCAATAGGTTATCATTTTACGGTCTTGTTGTTCATGCTATTTCATTATATTATGTTGCTTAATATATGTAGCTTGGTGTATCCTTAATATAATGTTCGTATTTTCGTCACCATGCCGTGCGTGGAAAAATGCTCAACTCCATTCAGTTGCAGAAAACAGCCAATTTGGCAACTTTATCATCACCGTTTTGGTTACTTCATTATCAAATTGACTACTTTGTCAGTAACGGATAGGTATTATGGATAACATTCCTTCAATAAACTGACATTTTCCCACTACTAACGAGCAATATTTGTGGGTTTAGTGGGTATTCGTAAGTGTCTACATTTTTCAACACATTTAGTTCAATTCCGTTTTGCATCGACTACGTACTTTGCACGTAAGTAGACTCATATAAATGTGTCCTTGTATAAAATATATGTATACATAAGATGAGTGAGCTTTCTTGCGTAAAAGCTACTCCAAACGTGGAAGGAATTGCAAGCATTTACAAGTACTGAACACATTATATACAGCGCTTGAAGATGCACTGCGATGCATTTATTTCACATTGCACTGTTATTCTGACTGTTTCCATGCATCATAATAGTTATACAGTCTCAGTGTGGATCTTCACACCAAGTAAATATCATCCTCATTTGTAATTTGCCATCGTTCGTTTAGCTGCAAGTAAAAAACTGCGGAAATACTAGCTTTTGTGAATCCGAGAGAAAGGTTTTCGTTAAAAAATATTTACTGCCACTGACTGGAGGAGGAGGAGACATAATAGCACATTCTCTTAACACAAAAATAACAATCATAGCTTGTCTTTGCCTTGTATATAACAGAAGGAGAACTGAGGTGTATTATATATCCATCACCACTAAAAGTAAAGCACATGCAACAGGCTAGCACACAAGTTGACATACACAACGAAATGCATTTTTTTCGATTTTGTCTTATAAAGCAAAGACTGAACAGAAGAAAGGAACGCTACTATCATATTACTCGTGCTTGGGTTCGTTTTATCAATGCCAGTGGCGGCCTAGAAAAACATAATTATTCACATATTTGTTTAAGCTGGAGTCAAGAGTAATGAGCAAAATTACGCAGGGGAAACATGGCTGAATACATTGTCGTAGAGCTGCTGCTTGCAAGCCCTTCATTCTCGCAAGTGTAAATTAGCGAAATATTGTCACCATGTATTTTGCCTACAGGGAGCAATAGGGCGACGGTGTGCTCAGCGCCGAAAAGCTTTTGAGCATTGTATAAGCATGCGCGTTGAAGTTGAGGCACGTTGATTATTCGTTCGGTTCTTTCGTATGACTCACGTTAAAGAATGGAAGATGAAAGAGTGGTACGATACGCTTCCTTGGTTTGTCTCAGTTACGCTCAAAACTTTGCTAGAGACAGAAGTTCATATCTGGTTGAGTCAAATCTCTCCCTGTTCTAGCATCTTGGGCAGGGAGAGGAAACTGATATTTCAAACGTTAAACTTTTAGTGAAATATGGATATCTATAAAACATTTATCAAATTTTGAATGGAAATTTTGAATGGAATGGAGTATTCAGAAGACTTTACTATTATCACCAACGGGTAAAAACGGAAGTTTTGTAGTAACTGAAGAAAAGTTGATCATATTCAATCCACTACAAAGTAAGTACATTCAAAATAAAACTTGGCTTCGTACTGATAGTTATTATTATACGTTCAATAAATCGTATTTCTTCGTGATTCCTCGATCATTTCTCCATTAAACGTAGGAGATTTTTAAGAAACATGTGAATTAATACAGTATTTTTTCTCAGTTTTAGTGATAAACCATCTCAGTGGTGAAGATCTAATTTGCCTGGAGTTACCAGAACACACTCTCAGTCCAAACCAGTCATGAGGGGTCCCAAATTTTTACGCTTGAAGTTGATAGGTATGTGTTCGAATTTGCATAAATGCAGATACTGTGAAATTTTAAATTTTTATGAAAGAATCTTATGCCGCGATACCTGCGTATATTTACGTGCCAAAATTTACAGACAAAATGAAATTTTAAGAACAATTTTAGTGATTAAAGTAAAAGTCTCAAAACGGCAAAAACGAAAGAATTATAAATTACAATACTAGATATAAAGCGTGAACTAATAATTATTGTAACATTTTTCGAATAATGTTTTAATTAGTGTTTCTATTTCGTTTTATACAGTTGCAAACTTTCCACATCTAATTGGATGGCCAGAACGACCACAAGTTGCGAATTACTAACGACCTGACATCATGTTTCAATGGTAGGTTAGATTTTCTACCATTTCATTCTATAAAATATGGGCACTACTGATTCGAATTTGGATTGTTAATAGACGTTTATTGACTTTCCTACAGATTTGCTACCACCAGTCTGTTTTGCAAAATATCGTCTTCTGAATTAATTATGACACCCATGCAGCGGTGTAAGCAGTGATAGTTGCATCCGTGTTCTCACAAATCTCCGAAAGGTTAATAATGGTAAATCAAATCATATTTATTCAGCTTTCTGTTTGATAGAAATTATTTGGAGTTTAATGAAATAGGAGCATCTTGTAATTCTTGATTTGCTGAGATAAAGCGTAAACCTAAAGTTACTGTTAATTGGGAATTTTCAATAGTGTATGTATACAATATTAATATATGGTGAAAATAATTCTAATAATTAGTACTACTAAGCCCAACTATTGATCAGGAGCAATAAGAAGTTTTTTTGAAGATTTGGATAGATAATATGATGCTTTAAACTGTAAAATTTGGGAAGTAAAAATTAGTTCACAGCTCAATTAACTGTTTAGTCAACTTTTCAATTAAAAAGTCATTTTGTGATTTTTATTTAAATTTTTAATGCAATTTTTAAGCGTACGCGATATAAATTAGATTAGGGACACGTAGTGGTACAAATCAGAGTAGGAATCTACAGAAATTAAATGAGCAGTTAGGTTAGGGATAAGTAATATTACATATCTTAAAAATATGATGTAGTTTGGAAACTGGAGATTAAAACAAAGTACAAGCAAGATTAGTGACAGAAATAATTTGTAAATTACTTACTCGGCTAGGGGTTAATAGTATTACATACCTACATAATATGATTGAGGATAGAAACTTACTTCGTATGTCGTCGTTTTGTGTTAAAATTTTTTAAGTTAATGGGTATAGATTTAAAAATTTAACAAAATTCTCCCATAATTGATGGGATAAAAATCATTTTAATTACTAAAATTTAGAGGTACATATCCAGAATGTAGTTTCCAACCCTTGTCCGTATTCGAAAGAAGATACCATCATTATTCCAACCACAGAATAGCAATCATTCGTTCAATACACACGTGCATGTTTATGCTTGCTTAAAAAATCGCTTTGCATTATTTCTAAGCTTTCTCCATTGCCTAAGGTTTCTCGTACCCCATTCACTTATACCCGTGCGTAACGCAAGAATTCGATATTACTTCATGGAAGGTCGGTAGGCCGAACACTAAACATGTGCGATGCGTGTTATATTATAAATTATTTTTGAACAGGATTTTTGGGGAATTGTGCTGAATGGTCGTTACAAAAATTTGTGCATATGGTTTTTTAAATATTTTTTTATCATTTTGTCCTTTTGAAGCTGACAAGTTTTGAGTTTTCGCTTAGTTTAAAACTGTGAACTCGTTTTAAAAAAAATAATTTATACGATTATTAGTATCATTCATGAAATGGGGGAATTGTATACCAGAATTCTGTTAAAAAAGCTTATAACACTTGTTAACTAAGTTGAGGATTGTAGCTTCATCGTTCGATTGGATAGATACATTGGTCTCAACCTTTAACTCCGCTTACGACTGAAGCCTGGCTTCATACTGAATAAGAATTGATTTGTGTAATGCACTTCATATCTTCCCATAAATATAAATTGTATTAGTTCCTACTTTTACACATACGTTCAGTTTTACAAAGTGGTCCCGGAAATAATATAAAGATCCATCACCTTCATCATTTCATAAGTCGCATTTAGTATGAAAAATATAACAAAATGCACCATTCATTGTGATGTCTTTGATCGTAGTGTTGACAATACTTATTTTCTCATAGCACAAAACACGAAGGTCACATACATATCACTTTGCTTCTAAATTCGGGTTCATCCTCCATTGGCATATGCACTTTACATTGCAGTGCGCCATTATTAATTATAAAAGCAACAATCCTTCGAAGCTTCGCTGAGACAATAAAACATCAAGGTAGATGTTACTCAACCGTCTCGTCTTTTCAGTTTTAGAATGTTAGTGTGTAGCTCAATTTGTTCCAATTTTATTAACTTAACAAATCAATTCGCAAAAAACCGCTACCTCATAATTTATTTTGAAATAGACATTTAAGGTTTAAACGTCGCAGAAAGAAAAAGATTTCCTTAAGACATTCAAAGGTTGTTTTTAATGATTTATACGTTAGAAATGCTAAATTACACCAACTTCTCTTTTTACATTCAATTTGTGAATCGGATGTACTATTGCAGGTGCAGTCAAGGCATGAAGCAATAATGAGAAATTCAAATTTAATTATTAGTTACTTTCTAGTTAATACAGCTTATTTAGTCTGAAAGCTTCAACGTTAGATTTTCATTCACGAGTAAAGTACGTAGTCGATTGACCGCGAATTGAACCGATTGTGTTGCATTTTATGGGCACTACTATCCCCAAAATATTACCCGTGAATGGGCATTTTGTTGTGAAAAAAGGTGCATCTAATATTAAATTTCTGTCGAGAAATCCCAGGTTTGATGTGTAGTAAAACAACATACATCCGAAGTTTCGTCGGTTGATCAGGCTTCATTATTTCGGAGAGGCCTAAGCATAGCATTTAGTCTTTATCGAAGCATTTTACCCTTCAAATTTTCGCATTCGACGCTTATTTAATGTTGTGCTGTAAAAGTTTTACTCGATCGAACTTCAGCGGTTTCCTGAAGTAGTCACCAACCAGAAACCACAAAACGACAAAAGGCAATTCAACGAATCTTTCAGTACAACGTCGAAAGTAGATTACTCCTATTTAAAAAAAATCACGGTCGTTGGAAATCTTAAATGAAATTATAATATTACATAATAAATAGAATAAACAAAATCTCGAACAAAAAACGTTGTATAATTTACCTCTTGCGGTCGTGAAATCAGTATTAAACAATTAGACTTTCTCCGGTCCAGAGTCAGGAGCATTTGAAGGAACGGTTGGGATAATGAATGCGGAAACGACCAAGGTTTGGCAAGATGTTACCATTCTCAGGTTCCTCAATTCCGATTGTAGGATAAGTTATAATCCTCGTTTGTATGGTTATTTGAGGTGACAAGTTATTTCCCATCAAATCCGCTTCTATCAAAATGAGTAAAGCTATTGTTAGTTGTTCACATTTTTAGCTGAAACATCGGTTCAAAACTTCTGTATAATTCGTTGATACTTTAGCAAATATCTTATTTCACCAAGTAACTTGAAAAACAGCAAGGTAGATTTAATAACTCCAGATGAGAAACAATGCAGACGTTGCACCAATTTCGATCTGGCTTAAGAGTCACTGAGGTAGGTGGTTTTCAAGATCGATCAATAATAAACGCAACACCGACTAGTTTTCGATCGGTAGATCAATCAGTAACAATACCCCGTCCCCAATAGAACCTCTTTCTTTTTTATATTAATTTAATTGAAGTCCCAATTTTCTGATTTCGTACAAAGCTAGAATTAACCGATTAACAAAAAAGGACATTAGATAAGGTACATCTTCTGGCTTTAAATTTTAATATAATTTTCCATTGCCAATTTTTTCCAAAAGTAACCACAAACAACAGATACCACGTAAGTTCAAAAATTTAGCATAAATACCAATGTTCGGACTTTGCCATTTTTAATGTGAGAACAAACACGTTTGTGCTTCAAAAACTTCCAATCATATTCCCTGACATTCCTTCGAGCAATATCTTGCTTTCTTACAATTTCCACACTTACGTGTAGCATTTTCCTCCCCACAAAAGGCGGCACATGTCATTCAGCCTCCCCCCAAGTAAAGAAGGCAATCTTGGTCATCAACCCTGATCCCACTCTTCATTTCAAAAGGACCGATCTGCATGTACGGATTCAAAATGGAGATCCTCCGTCCAAACCGCAACCTCTCATAGTTGATCTTGGGCGTTTCCAACTGATGAATGAGTACTAACACGACGTCCCCCCATTTTCATCCTCAGCCTCAAGTTGCACCCATGCAAGGTTGAAGTTAGGCTCTCAATAATGGTCAAATCAAGAAGCAATTTTGGTAAATGACATCCGTCCTGGTGCTCATATCTGCCCAAGTTTGTTGATTCAACTGGAACAACTTTTTAGGGGCACTCTGAATCAACTTGGGTTTTGCAATTTCGTCAGTGATTGTCTTGTCCGTCATTTCGCGTTGCCACAAAATATTCGTTTGCGAAACATTTCTAAATAAAGAACAGGTTAAACTTTTTCCTGTAGAGGCCAAGGTTGATACCGGTTTAACAACTTTCTCTCCAACTTTTAGCCCAGAAATGATTCCAAATTTACTTTACTCCCATCATATGAACTAGTAGAAATGCCCAACGAGAGTGTCCGTTCTTCTGTTTGTAGTTGCAATTTTCTAGGACTTCGCAGTTGTGTTGCATTATACTCAAATAAAAATTAGCCAATTCCAAAATAAACAACGTGGAGTTTTTGTGGCGTCACATCCTTTCCACTTGATTATGTACCAGAAAACCCGTCTAGCCTACTGATTTCTTTAAAATCTTGTCAACGTTGTATAGTTTTTCTCCTGTGGCAACGCAGCCTATTTCCCTTATGAAACAGGCTTCCTTAAATACTGGGCATCCTCACTTAAAATCCTCGTGAGATCGGTCGAACTCATGACAGATTTGAATGCACAAATGGAACAAAAAGGTAGCTCTGCAAAGCAGCGTTCTCGAATTCCTCTCTCTGGTTTTCTTTTCGATTGACACAGAATCCTGAAGCAATCTTACAACCCGATGAAAGGTCCCGGCATGGAACCCAGCCCGAAAGAAGCGCAATG
>LJIJ01005576.1:0-5000 GCA_001718145.1 Orchesella cincta
ATAACAAGTTCTGTTCGTATATGGTTCCCAGATCCTATACAATTCTCGTGGTGTAGACATACCTAGTGCTCGGGTCCCAAGAGCCCATCTTGTAAAGCGAGTTAGAATGTCGTTAAGAGATTTCCCTTGCAGTTATTATGGTTTGAGTCTCCGTTATTCGTAATTTGTGACAATTAAGTAGGCTTATCCAAATTCTTTTCTGTTTAAGACTGGCGAGAGGAAAGATCGATCTATCAAAGATTTTGATAGGCTCTTCCATCTTAGTACTGTACTTTTGACTGGATTGCGTCTCTAGAAAGTTTGATATAAGACTAATTGTCACCAGCACTTAATATAGAACTATTTTAGAACAACTGTTGAGGTTCTGGTATTTTCTGTATTTGGTCATAAGACGCTCTTTTACTAGCAAACAAATTAAAACAATGTCGCACAGAACCAAATGATAACCCAAAATGCAAATTACTTCGACCACACGCGAATCTACAAGAGCTGCTGATGGCTCGAATGACATTCATATCTAATTAGTCGTAATGGGCGATCGTAGTAGGAGCCTATGAAATCATACACATAGCGGCTATCTAATCAAAAATTGAATTTCTTTACTGGGCTGTTAGTCTGGCTTTAAATTCGAAGTATCAAAGTCATGTAACAGAACATTAGTGGTATACGAAGCCGTGCAATAAAGTTCTTTTTTCTGCATGTAGTAAATCGGGTTAATTTTGCATATATTTGTTAGAATCTGCGAATGCCTCTTTAAATACTTTTGAATGCATACATATAAAAACCTATTTCACGGGGCAAGGCCCGTCTCCTGGCTGCTAGTAAAATATATTATCACAAATATTGACATTACATGCAACTTTTAATTAACGTTAAATTTATTGCAATTATTTAATTTTTTTTTTCTCATGGAAGTATTGAAATATTACCAGTAGTTAGTATTAATTTACTATTAACGTATTAATTAGAACGTGCTAACTTTCAGAATATTCTAAATCCCGAAATCCTTCTAACACACTTCCTCCATCCCTCATAAAGTTTTTTCTTGCCAACGTAAACATCATGCTTGTTTCCCAAATTCTTTGACGAGTCGTAAAGCCACCTGTAATGTGTTTTTTGCCACTTGTTGAATAATTGTTCAGACTCCGGATAATAATGCAAAAGTTCAAGGAATTTCTGAGATTTGTTGGTTTTCAATTCAAAAGCAACATTTTGTGCTCTGGGCTGTGGTTTACAGTATTTGCAAGTCGGTTTAGCTGTTCATCAAGGAGGCTTTGTCCAAGTTTCACCCTTCTAATCTTAAGTCCCTTATGAATCCAAAAAGGGCCATCATAAACGTATAGGTAGGTACTTCCCGACAAATCTAAATGTAGGGAGTGTTTCCTTTTTCTAATTTTTGGGAACTTGCTTTGTGCCAAAATGCCTATATCGTACAACGTAACATCAAAAGCCTTTGAGTTAACAGTAAAGTTGTCTTGCACCAGTTGCGAGAAATTGTGGTACGGAATTGGCTTAAGGTTTGCAACAAGGTTGAAGACATTTTATCCTTTGTATGCATTGCTTAAAACAACTGCTGCTGTTAAAAACGCTCCTTTGGTCACATACGACCATTGACTTCTTGCGGAATTAAAAAAGTCATCACCTTGCTCTATCAAAACTTTGGTAAGCGGAAACAAGTTTTTCGTGCATGTTCTAAAATACGATGCCATGCGCTTCCATTTTGACTCAGCCTTCACGCGCTCCAAATTCTTAAATTCTATAAATAGAGGCATTGAAACTAGCAAAAGACAAAGCCATAGCCAGATCCAAACATCGAAGATTTTCACCAGCTCCACATATGCGAGACTTGTCTTTGGTGGCCGTCCACAGCTCACAAACCGTAGAGAGTTAAATTCGTCTGTAATGTTAAGCACAAGTCCACTATCTAATTTTTTGAAATCTAAACTCTTTACGTTTTCAATGTTTTAACTTTAGCTTTATTCAGGCAAAGTTTTTGCTGGAACAACGAAAATCACTTTTGTTGAATCAATTACCGTAGTGCCAGCTCGTGATAAGCTCTAACAAATTGTAAGCGACATTTTCGACCTACAATAAAAAGTAGCCTGTAAACTAAACCGCTTGTTTCAACCAGGAAACTACAGTTGTAACAGAAATCCCACCAAGGAAGAGAAAGAAAACGATTTTAATATTTCCATCCAAACTAGGCGGCATAAATTTTGCATTCCCAGGCAACAATGCAGATGGATAGATTGTTCTATTCCATTTTTAATTCTGCGCATATATTCCATGAAACCTGAGTGGTAAAGGTTTGTAATTCGTTTTAGTACTTTTGGATTAATCCACATAACCGGCTCAATGGCTTCCCAAAAGACACAATTTCTTCCGTGCCGAATGACAACGGCGATTTAAAAACAGTACCAAAATATTTCGGGTAAGAACGTCGAAAAGGAGCAATTTTATAATCCTCTCTGATCATCGCCAATTTCGAATATTTTGAGCAATCGAAAAATTTCCAGAATTCACCATCACCATAAATTGGTTCAATATACACATCAAATCCTTCTGTGAAGAAACTTTGGTATTATCGAGAATGTACCGGGCTTTTTTGTAAAGTTTTGTTGAAGGGAGAATTTCCTATGGAATTTCTATCCGCCAGTTCAAATCTAGAGAGTACGTCTAATATAACGGATGAAGAACGTACTTTTTTTTGTTTTCCAAACAGGTCATCGAATTCTGATTCGTGTGAATTGACTATTTTTTCGGTTTCGTATCTTGGCCACATATCATATCCCATTATTGTGACAGGCCGTGAAGTAATATCGTAGCCTTTGTCAACAAGTTGTCTAAACGTGGTGAAAGGTTTGGGTGGAATTGGTGACGCAATCCTCGTTATATTATCCCCTTTGTAGGCATTGCTGATAACAAGAGCTGCCAGCATAAATCCAGCTATAACAAACCGAAGAATACGATTTGTATTATCAATTGAAATTTCCAGTTCAACTTCTATTCCCTGTTCTAAAAGGTATCTAAATGATCCAAAACAGTATGAAAAGTACTTCTGATAACTACTTTTCATTGCCGATATACCTGGAATTTGAACTTGCCGCCAGTTTTCAATGCCAAGAAATACAATTGGGAGCACAAAAGCTACTCCCAAAATAGCCAGCCAGCAGTAAATATCATACGCCGATACTAAGTCGTACACGGCCAGATTACTGCGTAAATATCCGCAACTCACGAATTTAAAACTCGTTTTTACAAATGGAAATGACACCATTTCATCTGAGCCTACTCGATAAAGCCACGTATAAAATTCGTCAGGGGCTGCGCACCCACATCATACTACGAAATTTTCTATTTTCCCACACGTTACAATGAGTATATCTTTGATAGGTAAGATTTCCAAGAGCTGTGTTGAGTACTTTTTGACCAACCTCCCAGTCTTTCTGTCGTTGCCAAATATACTCGTTTTCTCTTACAACACCGATGTTAAGCATGGGTCTGAAGAGTCCCCAAGTTTCAAAATCATGGTTGAAAGATCCGCATTTGCTTCTTGATTCTGCGTTGCAGCCAGGAACCCGATATATGAATAAACTTGTTTTGATTTAAGCCCAGTTTAAATATTAATGTTGGTTTGAACGGTTGACATTATCACAATGGTGACAAAAATGTATAATTTGTGTTATTAAATGCCTTTGGTCCATGAAAATCCATTCCTTCTTTGGGACAGCGATTTTATCTTGAGTCGCAAGGCCAAAAACTCCCATGAGCTGGTCGCTTCCCAAAGATTAATCGCTTTTAAATTTAACATAATTCCATATATCCAAGCGGTTAATTCACCAGTCGTCGTTTCCTTAGGAGAAACCGCAATATCGTATCGCATCGCTGTTAGAATAACTGGGTTTTACTGGCATCTTTCTTCCACTGATTATTCCAGGCGGGTGGCAAAAATCGAAATTTCAGCAATTTTCTTGGAAACCGCATCGCAGCGTGTCCCTGTGGAGTACTACCGTAATGCATTTGCCATCGCTTGTTTCCAAGGTGACTTGGTGGGTGAAGGTAGACGTGAGTTTCGCAGCGCCATGGTTTGAATTTCCGTGAAAAAGGCTGGCGTTCTCAATTTTTTGCCAGTACTCCAGTTGCATGAACCGTTGTTTTTCGGTGGAAACGTTTCAAAGGCAAGTGGTAAGTTTCCTGTCGGTCTCCAGTTGCAGTTTTGTATTTAATTTTATATACATCAAACCGTGTCAAAAACACGGGAAAGTTTAGTGGTAGAATGTTCTTTCCTTCAAAGTTCAGGAGATGTACCATGCAGTTTGAAAATGGAGCTAGAAACCCATTCAAATTTGAAATTGGACCTCTGTTTTGCATCAACGCTTTGTTGATTCGATAGTTAGAGAAGTGTACATGGGAAATTTTTGTGGTTGGCTTTCCTAAACTCACACTTAATGATGTGATGATGAAAGCAAATAAAATAACGACAAAAACCTTCTTGCTTTTTCAGCCATATGACGAAATGCGAGC
The DNA here is from genome assembly GCA_001718145.1 of Orchesella cincta. Classification (NCBI taxonomy): domain Eukaryota; kingdom Metazoa; phylum Arthropoda; class Collembola; order Entomobryomorpha; family Orchesellidae; genus Orchesella; species Orchesella cincta. Next base: position 4,525 of record LJIJ01005576.1, read on the forward strand.
GGGTTTAGTGTCAAGAACCCACTCATTTTGTCTCACAATTTTGTTTTAAGTCAAAAAGTTATTTTAATTTACATCTTATTTCCAGCAACATTTCACCAAGGAGCTATGTCACATAAATGAGCTTTGAGTGTCGTAGCAAATGAGAATAAGCTCCAAGTTTGTGATCAGGCCGAATTGCCTTCAAAGCTACGTAAGGATAAAAGAGAGACAGGGGCGTTTTAGATATCACATATTGCTACTCTTTGTCAGTTTGAGACGTTGGTTTATAAAACTTTCATGCATTTGCTCATGTCAGCTAGTTTTATACTTGTGGCTGGACTTCCGCTGTCGTTTTTAATCGGAAAGGCTTACAAGCTCAAGAAAATTATACAACCTTTAGCGAATGTTGTGTCAACACCACGCCTTCTTAAAATCCCTAGCGATGAGCATGGATTTTACATATGCACGTTATCAGCCCTATTTCAACACGCAACTGT
>LJIJ01005576.1:10000-11501 GCA_001718145.1 Orchesella cincta
GAGCCCCCGGGTGTCAACGATTTGGCATCCTAGCCGGGATAAAACGTAGTTACTTGGTGATTACAAGTCAGTAATCATCATTTTAGAAACTTGGGTTGCTATTATGCAACATTTGGCATCCCTGCCGGGATAAAGTGCAGTGATTTTTAGTGAGTGAGTGCATTTTGGTGATTACAAAGCCAGTAATCATCAACAGAAACTTGAGAATAGTTGGGAGGAAAAGAATTTCCTTTAGTGACTGCTGAGGATCCCACGGAAGAGACCAGCAGATTATCGGTGCCTGAAAAGGTCAAACAGGTCAGCGCACCCCGTGTTCAGATTCAGTTGCCACTGAAAAGAAGAAATGGAAAGTCTAACAAGCCTTTTCACTCAGATGCTACAAACTGTAGCTGAAGAGACGGAGACTCTGGAGCAGTTGCTTGCAGAGACGCCCCCTGATGTCCAGAAGATTAATTGGAACATGCGCTTTCTGAGAGCACACGTTCGAGAAGCCACTCAACTTCAGAGGATGTTGGTGGAACTGCTCATCGAGGAAGATCGCCTAGATGAGTGTGAAGGCGTTGGAACGCACGCTGAGTAATTTCAGCAAAGCTTCATCATGTTGGAGATTGAAGCAAAAAGGCGGTGTTGGAGCCACAGGAGCCAGCCGAAAGACGAAGAAAGATGTTGTGAAAATCACAGCGCCCCAGGTCACCCATGGAATCACGGTCATCATGATCGTGACACGGATCGGAGGAGATTTCACAGCAGAATCGGAGTTATCCCAACTCCCCGAAGGACGAGAACGAGGTTGAGCAGCACCCGCCTGCTCAACAAAATGAAGAAAAGAATGTTGAGGGAGCCAGAGAGGTTACCTCAAACCTAATCAACAGCATGGAATCAGCCACAGTGCTACCCCAGATGGCGGTGGTAACTGTAGATGAGAATGATGAGACCCCGCGACTCTACATTGAAGAAAATTTGGAGCATGGAACGGGCCAGTAGAGATGAAGACGAGATCGAGAGCGGCGTTGTTGGACCTGGACGCAAATGGGATCCGGACGAGCCTTCAACACCACCACCAGAAGTATCGGAGAAGATGAGACCAAGAGTGTCATCAAAGAAAGTTGAGCTGGACAGAGCGCCCCCAGAACCCCCTGAAGAAAAGTTGCGGAGCTGGGAATATCAGATTCCACTCCTAATGGATGTGACATTTCCCAGATACGTTTATCTGGGCGAATCGAGTGCTGTAGACTTCACGTTCCTGCGCGACGCCAAGTGGTAGGAGCGTACGCTGGCTGCCAGTGTTCGCCGAGAGATGCAGACGCGGGGGAGAAACCTCGTGTTTCTGCTCACCGGAAAGAAAAGGAAAAAAAAAAAAAAAAGCCAGAAGCAAGGCCAGACGGCGGCCTCCAAAGACGCTAAGTGAGAAAAAGAAGTTTGTGCTGCTGAACCTGCAGAACGTCACAAAGAAACGGCGGGCCGCAGTGATTTTCGGAAGAACACTCAGCAGAGTGCCCGG
>LJIJ01005577.1:0-11499 GCA_001718145.1 Orchesella cincta
GCTCTATCAAGATCGAATCGACCAGCAAGCGAAGAGAAATAGTATACACAAACTAATGAAATTCAACTCGAAAAACATACTCAAAAACTCAGTCAAAATTAAACCACTTAATCAATCATTATGACAACCAGCAACTCACTTTTGACAACGACAGAGAATTAGTGCACTTATACACCGCTTGCCACAAACTAATTGAAAAACCACTGTGAATTGGCCCGTCACTGCCGGAGGATATCAATTTAACTGCCAAGATATTCAACAAATTCAAAACAAAAAGCATGGAATCAAACAAAACGCTGTCATCCTTCTTCACTTGTGCAAGAAAGTCATTGTGCTTCTGTGCTTTTCTCCTTTTTCTATCCAGCTTGAATTTCCACGGACAACCAAGCTCTATGACTCGAGCGGAGTAATAAGATCAGTTTGTGTACGCGCTCAACTCTGAACAAGAAAAATTCTGTTCTTCATGAAGAAACCTAAAAAGATGTAGATTGATGCCCTTCGTGCGGGAAGTGTCTCTAATAATCGTTTGATCTCGACAAACCCAGGATCATCTTGCTTACAGGTTATAGTTTATCATACGGCACTGTAGAAAGACCAAAATATGAATGATTTTGTAACAACACTGGAGTGGATGACTAATAAAATTGATAGACATTTATTTAGAAGGAGGCAACTCCTTCTCTTCAACCATCAATAACACAACAAATTTCATTGTGATATTACGTACTATGTTATCTTAACCTTAATTATTATCTGATTCACTTAACTTGACACCATGTTTCTAGAATCTATGAGTAGAAGTTCGGATGAAGTAGTAGACATTTCTTTCTTTCTTCAGCATTGTGTTTTCCTTCTCAAGTTTAAGTACCTTTTCCTTCTCAGCTCGCAGTTCTGTATTCAACTTCTCGACCTTGTCACTCAACTCTTGGAGGAGGGCAACTCGACACTTGTCAATCTTTTTCTGACGACTTTTCCGAGCTTGGCTATTGTTCTTCTTGCGCATATCATAATAGGCCGCATCCTTTGCTCCTCGGAACTTTCTGGAATTAAATAGAAATAATTATTTCATAAAACCTTTTAATTAAAAGTTAAGTTGGATTTGTCTTACATTGTATTTCTTTCGCTTCCCAAATGAAGGCTGCAACGTCAATAGGTCGGATAGTGTTACTTCGGCTCCTCATCTACTTCTTCGTTGTCCCGAGACACTTGCGAGTGGTCTACCTCATCCAGTTCATCATCGGCATCCAGGCTCAACGACCTCAGGTTGATTTTGATAAATCCAATGTCAATTAAGGGCGGAGGGTGGCGAACCAGGTGATTTCATCGACATCCTTGGGAAACTCTGTAAAATGAAGTAGAGGCCAGTTTTTAAAATTATTTACATTACAATTCCAGTAGATCCTTATATTTTTAACGGGTCACTGACTTAAGCGAAAAGAAGTCTGGTGAACGCAATATCGGTTGGATTGACAAGTAGGGGCGACGCGCACTAAAATTTCTAAGTTTTTTGTCAATGACCCAATACTCCAAAATTACAGTTTCTTTCAGATTGGCAGGTGCAGCTGAACTCTTTTCCATTTCATTCATATATCCTCGACACACATTCTCGAGCCCGTGCTGAATTTGAATTCCACAAAGACTTCAATAGCGAAAACACATCTTGTAAGTATGGATCGTCCTCAAATTCCCAAATACAGTTCCATCAGTTGGTGTCTCTTTCAAGCGGTGATTCTCCCAAATGGCGAAGTAGAATGGGAGCTGAGCTGTTCCAAATTCACAAATCGTAAACAGCTCAGAAAGAGCTGATACACTTCCGTAGCTTTCCAAATGTTGTAGCTGAGGCGTTTGATGTTAGTTGGAACACAGCAGCTGCTCGAACTTCGTTAACCGTTGGACGCTCGCATATTCCAATTCCAGTTTCCAAATGCTCCAGCCGTGGTAGTGATCGAGTAGTAGTATTCCCATTTCTCGCCCTCCTCCAGATCAGGGAAGCTGTACTCGCCATAGATAAATACTTCTTGAGCAAAGTGGAGCAAGCAATCCCCTAAACGTGCTTGAATGCGAGTGATCGAATTGAGTAAAGATGTCACAACGGTAACAGAGTCTTATCAGGAGTTAATAGAGTAGAGAGGTCAGTGTCAAGATTGCTTTCACTTTCACCACACAATTTTTTTGTATACCTGACTTGCGACATAATTGCTGCCACTTATGGCTTTTACCTGCTGCAGATCATTTTTGACCCTGCTTTTAGTGTATCATGCTATTCCATCATAAAGGTAGAAAAATAAGGATGTGACATTAACTAGTTACAACTATAATTAACTATTCATATATATTAAAATCATACCATGCATAATAGTACGATCATTCACAAAATTTATTAACAATTCATTAAATGTACAAGTTTACTTCAACTATATGTTTAGTAATTTATAATTCAACGATTTTGAGTGTATATATATTAGGAGCACTTTGAAATTCATAATCAAGTAGGCAGATATAGTTATAACGGTATGGCACTGTCATTTGGTCATGCATAGGCATGAAACAAAACATCTAAGTAAATCAGACACTTTCGCTAGGTGTCGGAGTGCAACTTTCGCTCATTTCGGTTTGTTTACTTTTTCATTCCTCCTCTGATTTTGCTAATCTCCATTGTAATGAAAACTTTCTTGAGGAAACAGTTAATTTTCTTAAAATAAATACGCAATTATTTCATAATTCGTAGTATTCTAAAGGTGAAGTGTACTGAAGAACCAGGTAGGTAAGTCCTCGCCAATATTAATTAAGTGTTGACATATAATTTTGTAAAATATTATCCATAATAAATATTTTGCAACAACAGATGCCTTCGTGTTTGTGCCCGATGTACCACTGGAAATGGAAGGGGCCACCATGTCAAGTGCATTTATCAAGTTTCCAAGAAAAGCTACGGCTGATACAAAAATGAAATGGAAAGTAATATTCCAAAACGGGAAGCATCGAAAATGGATTCGAGCTCTCCAATTGTGCCATTTCACTTTCATAGAATAATTTTCTATATATATACAACAAGAATGAGCATCACATGTAAAATTTCCGTCACGTCAAAACACTGTCCACCAATCAGCAAAACGTTTGCAACCGTTAGCCAATCAGAGAAAAATACTAGCAAAGCTCATTGGGCGACATGCAAATGACAGCTGATCATAATGGTTGACATACAAAAGCAAATCGTTTACATTTTGACGCACATTAATTAATTTTGATTGGCTACGGCGCAGCGAGGAGATATCATTAGTGACGAAAATTTACATGTGATGCTCGTTCTTGTTGTATATGTATAGAAAATTATTCTATGCTTCACTTTGAGGACAAATTCATCGAAAAAACTAAACGAGTGATGATGGACCTGTCGTGATGGCTGAGGAGCCTCGTAAACAATGGACGCTAACTACTGACGTAGTACCAACCATATTTCTAACCGCAATGTTCCAAAGTACTTCGATAAGAAGGTAGTTTCTCGAAGACCACCAAAAGATCGAACAACTAGTCCACCCATTCCTGACGATGTTCGGTGGCAATTACTGAAGTTGAAGTCAGTACCTCTGCCAGCACTAGCGACGAAGTTACGTGTATCAATCTTCATCGAGTACTTGTCAAACTCCATTGCCTCCAAACTGGATATTTCAAAATCTGGAAAACTCCGTACGGATTTGTTATGTTCTTGAAGATAAAACATGTAATGGACTAACTTTCCACGTGGAAAAATTTATCGAGGTAGTATTATTTATCTTCTTGATTAATATAGATCGGATTTTACAAATAGTTATCAATTCAATTGTTGTAACAGGTGTTCGAAAACCAGACTTACAAGGTCCGCATCCGTGGGAAAGCGGTCACTGGTCAATTTGAAAACTCGATGATTGAATCTACTTTGGATTTGCAAAACATGATTTCCCAATTAACACAAATGGGACTCTGTCGGGAGCTCAGAATTGCAACATGTTTAAGAATGGCCGTCAGCTCATAAAGTTTTAAACGTATGGTACTCTGCGGAATGTGAACAATCAACACTGGACAACACGCCATGTCTGAAGTGCAGTGATCTAAAATCAAAGCTAGTTAAAGCTGCCGAATATGCCTTGAAAAAGAAACAAAATGCCAGTGCCGATAGAATGTCAATCAAATTGGCTCTGAACAGAAAGAAGAATATAGCGTCACGTCTAAAAACTTGGAGGCTCCACAAAAAGAATTCCGAACTCAAAACATTACAGAAGAAGTTTTTGGAAAACTCAGAAACAAAGTTGGAGAAAGGAATTACAGAGCTGCAAAACATTCCTGAGCCCTTAAAGCTAGCCATGATCACTGCAGTGAGAAATGCCAAAGCTAAATCAAAAACTGGAAGACGCTATGCAGCGGATTGGTTAATGTATGCGCTTCTTCTGAAAGTCAAAAGTCCAAAGGGATATCGTCATGCCAGGGACACCAACATGATTCCACTTCCATCACCAGCCCATTTGTCAAGACTAATAAGAGGAATTCCTTGCCAATTTGGCTTTTCCGATTTTGTTTTTATGGCTTTAGAAAAACAGTATAAAAACAAATCTCGTCGAGACAGGCAGTTTGTTTTGCTTTTTGATGAGATGAAAGTTAAGGAAGCCATAGCTTTTGATAAAACTTGCATGAAATTCATGGGTTTCATTGACTACGGGGAATTTTCAAGCGATCACAAAGCCAAGAAGGAAGCAAAAAGGAAGCAGATCATTGCCTAGTTTTTATGGCCCGTTGCGTAAACTCAAGCATGGTAAAATTTGTAATCATATCGATTTCTTAATCAGCAATCCGATAACTTAAAATACGATTTCTTAATTATTTAGACGCAACCTATTGCTGCATTTGCAACTCGAGGAGCTGCTCCTGGAAATGTGCTAGCTAAAATGATATTAAGCTGCATTGTTCGTCTTGAAGCAGTAAATTGTGAAGTGATTGGAGTAACTTGTGACGGAGCTACAACTAACAAATCCGCTTGGAATTTCTTGGGATAAGCGGCGAGAATGGACACGTTATCAATAAGGTAAAACAAGGCTCTTATGAAATATAATTTATGAAATGTTAATTACATAAAATATTGCTGAATTTACAGATTGTGAATCCCGTTGATGAAAATCGAAATGTATATTTTTTTTCTGACATTCCACACATAATCAAGTGCATCAGAAATCATTTGCATAAACAAGGAGAAGCTAAAGTACTGCAGTATTTATGATTTAAACTATCGCACTCATAATTCTCGAATATCTGGCTAACCAATTTATTTCAAAGTTTTCAGGAAAACGAGTTAGCTGGGGATTTTACAGAGCGCTATAGTTTAAATCATAAATACTGCAGTACTTTAGCTTCTCCTTGTTTATGCAAATGATTCCTGATGCACTTGATTATGTGTGGAATGTTCAGAAAAAAAATATACATTTCGATTTTCATCACGGGATTCACAATCTGTAAATTCAGCAATATTTTATGTAATTAACATTTCATAAATTATATTTCATAAGAGCCTTGTTTTACCTTATTGATAACGTGTCCATTCTCGCCGCTTATCCCAAGAAACTTCCAAGCGGATTTGTTAGTAGTAGCACCGTCACAAGTTACTCCAATCACTTCACAATTTACTGCTTCAAGACGCACAATGCAGCTTAATATCATTTTAGCTAGCACATTTCCAGGAGCAGCTCCTCGAGTTGCAAATGCAGCAATAGGTTGCGTCTAAATAATTAAGAAATCGTATTTTAAGTTATCGGATTGCTGATTAAGAAATCGATATGATTACAAATTTTACCATGCTTGAGTTTACGCAACGGGCCATAAAAACTAGACAATGATCTGCTTCCTTTTTGCTTCCTTTCTTGGCTTTGTAATCGCTTGAAAATTCCCCGTAGTCAATGAATCCCATGAATTTCATACTAGTTTTATCAAAAGCTATGGCTTCTTTAACTTTCATCTCATCAAAAAGCAGAACAAACTGCCTATCCCGACGGAGCTTGTGTTTATACTGTTTTTCCAACGCCATAAAAACAAAATCGGAAAAGCCGAATTGGCAAGGAATTCCTCTTATCAGTCTTGACAAATGGGCTGGTGATGGAAGAGGAATCATGTTGGTGTCCCTTGCATGACGATATCCCTTTGGACTTTTGACTTTTAGGAGAAGTGCATACATTAGCCAATCCGCTGCATACCGTTTTCCAGTTTTTGATTTTGCTTTGGCATTTCTCACTGCAGTGATCATGGCTAGCTTTAAAGGCTCGGGAATGTTTTGCAGTTCCGTAATTCCTTTCTCCAAGTGGGTTTCTGAGTTTTTCAAAAACTTCTTCTGTAATGATTTGAGTTCGGAATTCTTTTTGTGGAGCCTCCAAGTTTTTAGACGTGACGCCTTATTCTTCTTTCTTTTCAGAGCCAATTTGATTGACATTCTATCGGCACTGGCATTTTGTTTCTTCTTCAAAGCATATTCTGCAGCTTTAACTAGCGTAGATTTTAGTTCACTGCACTTCAGACATGGCGTGTTGTCTAATGTTGATTGTTCACATTCCTCAGAGTACCATACGTTTAAAACTTTATGAGCTGACGGCCATTTCTTAAACATGTTGCAATTCTGAGCCCCCGGACAAAGTCCCATTTGTGTTAATTGGGAAATCATGTTTTGCAAATCCAAAGTAGATTTAATCATCGAGTTTTCAAATTGACCAGTGACCGCTTTCCCACGGATGCGGACCTCGTAAGTCTGGTTTTCGAACACCTGTTTCAACAATTGAATTGGTTAACTACTTTGTAAAATTCGATCTATAATAACCAAGAATACATAAATAACGACTACCTCGATAAATTTTTCCACGTGGAAAGTTAGTCCAGTACATGTTTTATCTTCAAGAACATAACAAATCCGTACGGAGTTTTCCAGATTTTGAAGTATCCAGTTTGGAGGCAATGGAGTTTGACGAAGTGCTCGATGAAGATTGACACACGCAACTTCGTCGCTAGTGCTGGCAGAGGTAGAGACTTCAACTTCAGTAATTGCCACCGGAACATCGTCAGGAATGGGTGGACTAGTTGTTCGATCTTTTGGTGGTCTTCGAGAAGCTACCTTCTTATCGAAGTACTTTGGAACATTACGGTTAGAGAATATGGTTGGTACTGCGTCAGTAGTTAACGTCCATTGTTTACGAGGCTCCTCAGCCATCACGACAGATCCCATCATCACTCGTTTAGTTTTCTCGATGAATTTGTCCTCAAAGTGAAGATGGCACAATTGGGAGGAGCTGAAATTCCATTTTCGATCTTCCCGTTTTGGAATATTACTTTCCCAATTCATTTTTGTATCAGCCGTAGCTTTTCTTGGAAACTTGAATAAATGCACTGGACCATGGTGGCCCCTTCCATTTCCAGTGGTACATCCGGGCACAAAACACGAAGGCATCTGTTGTTGCAAAATTATTATATTGATGGATAATATTTTTACAAAATTATATGTCAACACTTAATTAATATTGGCGAGGACTTACCTACCTGGTTCTTCAGTACACTTCACCTTTAGAATACTACGAATTATGAAATAATTGCGTATTTATTTAAGAAAATTAACTGTTTCCTCAAGAAAGTTTTCATTCGCAATGGAGATTACGCACAAATCAGCGGAGGAATGAAAAAGTAAACAAACCGAATGAGCGAAAGTTGCACTCCGGACACCTAGCGAGAGTGTCTGATTTACTTAGATGTTTCTGTTTCATGGCTATGCATTGACCAAATGGACCCAGTGCCCATACCCGTTTATGGCTATATCCTGGTAGAACTGCGTTTCGTAACAAGTGTATTTCTGAGTGCATTCTTCTTTGTAATCCAAGTCTTTGAATAATTCAGTGCGGCTGTAATTTCGTGCAGTAATTATCTGGAAATGGACTTACCTGTGCTTACCATCAAAAATCTGAATAAAACTGATAGTGAGTAAAGAAAGAAACGCGCAGCTTCATCAAATCGCCAGCTCTCTCCACTCTTGTCATATTAGTTATGTTATTGTAGTGATTGGAGTATTTTGTTGTGTGCTTTCGGAACAGGATTCGACGCTTTGCAAGCAATGACTTCCGGTTTTTTCTCTTCAACTGATCGACGAACGCTACCCCATTTACTTTACAAATCCAAATAATGCTAATCATCCTGAAGAAAACGCATGAACGGAGAGCTACCGTTCTGGGAAGGCGGAATGGACAGAGTTTTTGAGATTCGGAGCACCATGGATTTGTGAACGATCTGGAAAACTCAAAAGAATAGCGAAGCCATTCCAGTTATCCATGACGTCTACGAAAATATGGCAGAAGCTCTGAAAACTGTGTTGGCTCGGCGTTCAGAAATACAAAAGTAAATCCAGAGCCTATTCGTACTTCATCATTTTATTGCGTGATTTCATTGTAGAGAATTATAAGATGCTCATTAAACCTTTTGTATTCTGAACGCCCGAGCCAACAGCCAGTTTTCAGAGCTTCTGCCATTTTTCGCTAGACGTCATGGATAACTGGAATGGCTCCCTATTCTTTTGAGTTTTCAGATCGTTCACCAAATCCATGGTGCTCCGAATCTCAAAAACTCTGTCCATTCGCGCCTTTCCAGCAACGGTAGCACTCCGCTTCATCGTTTTCTTCAGGATGATTAGCATTATTTGCATTTTGTAAAGTAAATGGTTGGTAGCGTTCGTCGATCAGTTGAAGAGAAAAAACCGGAAGTCATTGCCTTTCAAACGTCGAATCCTTGCTTCCGAAAAGCACACAAAAATACTCCAATCACTACAAATAACATAACTAATATGACAAAGAGTGAGAGAGAGGCTGGCGATTTGATGAGCTGCCGTTCTTTCTTTTACTCACTATCAGTTTTATTTCAGATTTTGATGGTAAGCACAGGCTAAGGTCAATTTCCAGATAATTACTCACGAAATTTACAGCCGCACTGAATTATTCAAGACTTGGACTTAACAAAGAAGCAATGCCACTCAGAAATACACTTGCTTGTTACGAAACGCAGTTCTTACCAGGATATAGCCATAAACGGGTATGGGCACTGCGTCATTTGGTCAATGCATAGCCATGAAACAGAAACATCAAAGGTAAATCAGACACTCTCCGCTAGGCGTGTCCGGAGTGCAACTTCGCTCATTCAGTTTGTTTACTTTTTCATTCCTCCGCTGATTTGTATGTAATCTGCATTGCCAATGAAAACTTTCTTGTGCGAAACAGTTATTTTGCTTAAATAAATAGACAATTATTTCATAATTCGTAGTATTCTCAAGGTGAAGTGTGCTGAAGAACCAGATAGGTAAGTCCCCGACAATATTAATTAAGTATTGGCATATAATTTTTGTACAAATATTATCCATATACATTTTTTGCAAAAACAGATGCCTTCATGTTTTGTGCCCGGATGTACCACTGGAAATGGAAGGGGCCACCATGGTCTAGTGCATTTATTCATAATTTCCAAGAAAGGCTACGGCTGATACAAAAATTGAAATGGGAAAGTAATATTCCAAAACGAGAAGATCGAAAATGGAATTTCAGCTCCTCCCAATTGCTGCCATCTTCACTTTTGAGGACAAATTTATAGAGCAAAACAAAACGAGTGATGATGGGATCTGTCGTGATGGCTGAGGAGCCTCGCTAAACAATGGACGTTAACTTACTGACGCAGTACCAACCATATTCTCTAACCGTAATGTTCCAAAGTACTTCGATAAGAAGGTAAGCTTCTCGAAGACCACCAAAAAGAATCGAACAACTAGTCCACCCATTCCTGACGATGTTCCGGCGGTGGCAATTACTGCAGTTGACAGTCTCTACCTCTGCAGCACTAGCGACGAAGTTGCCCGTGTGTCAATCTTCACGAGCCACTTTCGTCAAACTCCATTGCCTCCAAACTGGATACTTTCAAAATCTGGAAAACTCCGTACGGATTTGTTATGTTCTTTGAAAGATAAAACATGTACTGGACTAACCTTTCCACGGTGGAAAAATTTATCGAAGGTAGTAGTTATTATGTATTCTTTGGTTATTTATAGATCGCAAATTTTACAAAGTAGTTAACCAATTCAATTGATGAAACAGGGTGTTCGTAAACCAGACTTACGAAGCGTCCGCATCCGTGGAAAGTGGTCACTGGTCAATTTTGAAAACTGGATGATTAAATCTACTTTGGCAATTTGCAAAAACATTTGATTTCCCAATTAACACAAATGGGACTTTGTTCGGGGGCTCAGATATTGCAACATGTTAAGAAAATGGCCTTCAGCTCATAAAGTTTTAAACGTATGCGTACTCTGAGGAATGTGAACAATCAACATTAGACAAACACGCCATGTCTGAAGTGCAGTGAACTAAAATCTACGCTAGTTAAAGCTGCAGAATATGCTTTGAAGAAGAAACAAAATGCCAGTGCCGATAGAATGTCAATCAAATTGGCTCTGAAAAGAAAAAAGAATAAGCGCGTCACGTCTAAAAACTTGGAGGCCTTCACAAAAAGAATTCCGAACTCAAATCATTACAGAAGAAGTTTTTGGAAAACTCCAGAAAACCACTTGGCAGAAGGGAATTACGGAACTGCAAAACATTCCCGAGCCTTTTAAAGCTAGCCATGATCACTGCAGCTGAGAAATGCCAAAGCTAAATCAAAAACTGGGAAAACGGTATGCTGCGGCATTGGCTAATGTATGCCACTTCTCCTAAAATGTCAAAAGTCCAAAGGGAATACGTCATGCAAGGCGACACCAACATGATTCCTCTTCCATCACCAGCCCATTTGTCAAGACTGATAAGAGGAATTCCTTGCCAATTCGGCTTTTTCCGATTTTGTTTTTATGGCGTGTTGGAAAAACAGTATAAACACAAGCTCCGTCGGGATAGGCAGTTTGCTTCTGCTTTTTGATGAGATGAAAGTTAAAGAAGCCATAGCTTTGATAAAACTAGTATGAAATTTCATGGGATTCATTGACTACGGGAATTTTCAAGCGATTACAAAGCCAGAGAAAGGAAGCAAAAAGGAAGCAGATCATTGTCTAGTTTTATGGCCCGTTGTGTAAACTCAAGCATGGTAAAGTTTTGTAATCATATCGATTTCGTTAATCAGCAATCCGATAACTTAAAATACGATTCTTAATTATTTAGACGCAACCTATTGCTGCATTTGCAACTCGAGGAAAGCTGCTCCTGGAAAATGTGCTAGCTAAAATGATAATAAGCTGCCATTGTGGTCCCTTGAAGCAGTAAATTGTGAAGTGATTGGAGAGTAACTTGTGACGGGTGCTACAACTAACAAATCCGCCTGGAAATTTCTTGGCGATAAGCGGCGAGAATGGACACGTTATCAATAAGGGTAAAACACAGCTCTTACTAGTTTCACAAAATTTAAGAAATTACTTTTACACATTAATTAGCATAAATCTATTGCTGAATTTACAGAATTGTGAATCCCGGTGATGAAAAT